>JAPMOB010073670.1:0-17533 GCA_029875015.1 Lepomis gibbosus | reverse complement strand
TATCCAAGTTTCACTTTTTGAATGGAATTACTAAAATAAATCAACTTTTTGATGATATTCTAATTATATGACCAGCACCTATATGTGCCTTACCTGTTAAAAAAACGTAATTACTTGAAGCACAAATGAAGTTTTTGATCTTGGTAAATAGAGGGAGGCAATATCACCCACATGAAATGAAAGGGCAAGGAAATGACTCGTCTCCCACAGTGTTTTTTGCCTTGTTTATTATTCTTTCCATATAGATACATTCTGTACTTGGTAACTTAATCGCTAATAAATTGACAAGATGGACGCTGCTGTGGAGTCCAACAAGGAGAGAGTTTGGACGAGATTGTTACCATGGTGAACAGCAGCTGGTACGCACAGAAAAACTTGACATACAAGTGTAAATCTACACACTTTCATCGTTGTATGCATACATACACCAATGCACACAAATCTGGCAATGGATGATCCAAGGTAAAATTATAACTCAGTCAGAACTACAGTAAACTCAAACTTAAATCTCATGAGCCCCAACATGAAAAAACTTTAACCAATCTCTTTGAAAACACAAAAACAAAAGTTCAGGCATTTATCTCCGCAAGAATGAAACATACTCATACCTGCTGTATCTCCCATTGGAAACTAGAGAAAACAGCCGCTGGACTTAAAAAACTGTTCCGAAGATCATTCACTCACTCTCAGGTGAATCAACCTAACAGCCAATCAATATATATCCAGTGTTCTGTACTTTCCTCCAACAACTCTTTATCTCTTTCTGTCTTACACACACACACACAACCACAGAGACGTGCTCCCTCCACGGGCTGGGAAAAGCTGACACATAACAGCACTGCAGGGATAATCCATATGCTCACTAAATGTCAGTGTCTAAAGTCCATAGGGTATGGGGTTAAAAGAGAGATGAGAAAGGATGGGCTACCTAGAGGGATCAAAATTCATTGAGCTCAGCTCTCAGATCTCCTAACAAGAAGAAAAAAGTTGCATTTACCCAGGGAGTTTTGTGTTGTCATCAATGGATGCATGACAAAAAAAAAGAAGAAAAGATAACCCCCATGGGAAATAGAGTTTGCAAAAGTTATCAGAATGGAAAATAAAGATATATAAGTTTTGTTTGGAACACTTTCTGTAAAACGGTGTGATCACTGAACTGAGATGCAGCAATTTTTTTTCAACAGAATGACATTTTTTTGTATAACCAAGGGCATAATGCCAATATTGAGAGTGCTTTCAACTATTATACTATTTACAGTATCCGAGGTGCTGCGGGAGTTACTTTCTACATCTCAAGGGAGCACTGCTGGTAGATGAAAATGTATTATGGTGCTTTGAAAAACAATTGAGCGCCAAAGAAAATTACAAGTCAAATAGCTGTGAGTTCCACTTAGTAGCAAGCGGGCGAATGAGCATCTGGCAATTGGCGAGCGTCAGGCGTTATTTACATTGCCTCAAAGTGGATGGTGATGGGGAAGAAAATCAATGTAGATGCAAACAGTGTAATGGCAGAGTAATGTGTTCCCATGGGCAAGCAACACCGAAAAAGTCCTGTCAGGGTAATGCCGAGTGGAGGCGGAATGCAGTTGCCATTTTTTTCCAACCCTTTCCACTGCCACATTCAATCCACATACACATCTCAGCTCCTGAAGTCAGTCTTCAAGGCTGTCTTCTCCTGCAGCCTCTTCAGAATGCTAACTCTGCAGGGCCGCCAATCACAGCTTTGGATGGTACAGTAAACAAGAATGTAAGTGAGCAAGATTAGATTCACATATGCAAAGGGGTGATGTTCTTGATGGTGATTGATGGTGTTTATTCTGGTTCATTCTCTACCTCTCAAAACCCTCACACACAGACACAAACACATTTACACACAACAAGAGAACAAGGAGCACACAAACTTGACCTGCTTTCATTTGGTCTGTTGAGGATCGATCAAGGAAGCATGGTTTTGACCCTGATCCCTGGCCTCTCTTCTTCTATAGGACCGCTCAACATGTCTGTGAGGTATCAATCAATACTGCTCCTAGAACTCCCCACAGATTGAATAAAGTAGCCAGTGGGATGGTGGGAAGCCAACACTGGTATCATAGCTGTGAAATAATAATAGCATTCTAAAACTTCCATTATTGCCATTTGGTCAGGCCATAGATCTGTTCTTCAGATATGAGATATGACCCTTAAAAATAATCAATAAACGTTTGAAGTGAGAAGTAATACATACTTCATTGTACAATCAGCTTCATGAGACACTACTTTGGTCCTGAATTGGACTGTAAACCCTTCTTCACAGTTAATAGCAAACCTGACAAAGAGAAACAGCACTTAAAACTTAACCATAACTCATCCCTGTACAAACCAGTGTGTTTAAATCACATACCAAGTCCAATTATATGGTGAGAGAGAAAGAGAGATCACAATCATCAAGGCCTACTGAGTACAAGACTCACTGAGCCATTCACATGGAGGATGTGTGCTTTAAGGCAGCACCACCATATCACTCCACCTGACCTCTTTAACTGGCCACCAGCTGGTGAGTCGTAATCCCTCTACCCATATATCTAGTTCCTCACTTCCCCGTCTATCATCTCCATCCAAAGGTCCTGCCCTCCTCACCACTACTCTCCTCTGGTGTCTGCTAATTCTTAGTGTTTAACACTGTCACCCTCTTTCTGTCCTTACTCCTAAATTATAGATACCCAACTGCTTAGACACCTCACAGACAAATGTATTGTGGTTAAAATAAGCTAGTCAGGTTTGTTTTTTTTGTTTTGGAGAAAACACCCACTACTTTTGATGTCAACACTATGTGGGTAAAACCCAAGCCACCATGACAAAAAAATTAAACAATAGAGACAAGCCAGCATGTCTGCACAGTGTCCTCTGTCCCCTGTGCTGCCTTTTCCTCGCAATGTGCATGATCAACTGTGACTTGCACTCTACATCTCTTGCCAATAGCCCTTCTCCCCCTTTTCTAGTCACTTTCTTCCCACTGTTTTCCCTTGCTCTTTAAGACAGTGCAGCCACGCCACAGGTACACTACCATAGGCGCCCCCCGGCAACAATCGCCACAAAGATGACAGACTCAGTGGAGATTTGGGCGCCCCCGTATGACAACAGAGAGCAAATCAAAGTCTGAGACAAGAAGCTGATGACATCATAAAATGTGCAAAAGAAGCACAGTCAGGCTGCTGTCTGTGGGAGTCGGGGAAGCGATCAACTCTCAGTTGGCCAAGCAGAGATTCAAAGAGACTTTAATATCAGGCTACAAGGCACAATTCTCAGTTTTAAAACCGCTCAGAGTCAATCAAGTTCTTCTCGGGAAGTGTTTTTGCTTAAGTACTGAGTGAATGACTGAAACTGACACAAGTTTCCAGGGGCCATCTCACTCTAAGATGGCTTTTTATATATTCTTTCTGAACCTGTTTCCTCTATCAAGAGTAATCTATTCATCTGTCTTTCTCTGTGTGTGTGTGTCTTTGTTTCAAGTAGTGAACAGCTCAGCCAGTGCTACCCCTTGTCCCTTCCTGCCAGCTGACTGTGGCTGTAACTTCAAGTCTCCTCTGTCTTCTCTTGTTTATTTGAACTGCTTGTCTCTTACATGATCCTGAAAACTGCATTTTGATATTTTATTTCAGACAACAAAAGTGCAGTAGCTTTTTCTACTGTATATAACTGGTGCATCCATCCACCTGTATTTTTCATGCTAATATTAGCCTTATGCAGTAAGTGAGGAAGGGAGAAAGTGGCAGAGTGAGTGTGAAAGAGTGCATCTGTTTGTACAAGTTCTAAGAGTGCCAGCACAAATATGAAAGTCTGGCTGAAAGTGTGAATACTTATGTACATGTGTCAATTTGTGCCCATATGGGCTATACCGCGTGTGCGTGTGTTTGTGCGTGAGTGTGGGTTAAACAACACTATGCGGCTGGCGGTGGTAATCGAGCTCACTAATTACTTCCTGAGCTGAGAGAGTTGTCAGAGAGAGGAGGAGCTGCCACAGATGGTGAGAGACCCACAATGACACCAGGATATCCTACCTCTTCATCATTAGAGCTGAGCATGTGTGTTTGTGTGAGACTGAGTAATTGAGACTGAGAGTATGTCACCAAGATTGAGTGTTCAAATTACACTTTAAAACCACAGACCACATGATACACCTCTATGGGGGAAAAGCTATGAACTGCATATCAAAAACATATGAAAAGATCTAATAAACCACTCTATTATTTTCATGTTAAAGATACTACCAGTGGCACTTTATATTTGATAACTGTGATGTTTCATCCGACTCCTGTTCCTCTGCTATTCCCCATCGACATCTCAGGCAGCTATGGTCTAGACCAGCGGTTCTTTAACTGGTAGCATGGATGTTGAGCAGACATAAGGTTGCAGGATTCATGTGGTGACAAAAACAAAAAAAAAGGGTTTTGATGGAAGCAAGGCTACCTGAATCTTTTTTTTTTTTTTTTATTTCTAATGCCTGTGTTGTTAACGATTGTTAAAATTGAAATCCAATTTTGCTGGAGTCAGGAGGCTTAACATTTCTTTTACATATAAAGGAGGATATGACAGAAAAAAGTTTGAGAACCACAGGTCTAGACATAGTCCCCCTAAGTACCACTGGACCTAACGAACAACCATCCACTTCCAACCATACTTCAACCAGTCCATTCCTTCATCTGCAAAAGTGCCTGTGGTCAGGTGGAGCACCAGTGGACTCCCCTTCCCTTCCTGTCCCCAGCTCAGCTCGCTCTCCAGACAAAATGCTGCAAGCTGACTACTCACCACTGTGAAGAGCCCTCAGTGCCGCTGACCTCTAGCAGGTCATAGTCGTCCTCCAGCTGGAAGTCAGAGAAAACCAGAGCAATGGTGTCTCCTGGCTCAGCCAGCACAGTCCAGGTGCAGTCAGCATTGTTGTTGTACTCAGCTGGGTAATTGGGAGTGGTGATCACCCCACTCTGGCCCCGCAGTGTCCCCCCACACCCATCATCCGCTGCAGAGAATACATGGGAGAGAAAGTTGCAAAAGCTTAGTAAAAGGGGGAAATATAAACAAAGATAATCACAGACTTGAGGTGTGAAGATGAACAGACAAATGGAAACATTAGGGGAGACTTTTTACTAAAAGGTTGATAAACACAAACTGCAGCCTAACTGCAGCTAAATGTCAGGTTTGACCCATAAGCAGACATATTACAATTCTAACTGATTATTGTAAACATTCAAGATCAGTAATATAGTGGCCCAAATAAAAGACAGCACTAATGATATGAATGCTCCTTATAGAGGAGGCACTCACATACTGTCCTGTCTAGCTATTAGAAGCCATCACTTTTAGGACTGGAGAAAGTTTTACACTCACAGTTAACATTTTTAAGACTTTCATTTGTGCTCACCATCTTCTAAACTCACTCTTTCAATTGTCCTTGGCTGCTGCCCGATCCATTTCTGTGGCTAATACAGACCAATACAGGAACTGACTAAATGTATAAAAAAAAACTAATTGGAACAATACAGATTAAGCTAAATTTTTATCAAGCTCCTAAAACACCTTGAGAACATATCGCAATGACAGAGATGCTGATGACTGATAATACTGATGAGGCAGACGTAATGATTCAGCAAGAAAACTCCTCCAATCTATGTCACATAGGCTTAACTTAGTGCCAACTTTGATGGGGAAGTTTTGTCAGTAACCTTGTGTGCTTTTTAGTCCACAAACACACACTTGTATATTATTATTTATTTATTTTTATATATACACACACACACACACACACACACACAAATTATCTTACCGTGAGCAATAGTGCAGATTTTCAAATTCAGAAGAATGAAAATGTGCAATGAGTTACAGCATATTGTTCCTTTGTCTGCAATTTTTGCCATAGGCCAGAGAGACACCAGTCATAGGATTTCAAATTGCCCTACAGTGCTTTTATAGTCAGCAGGGAGCAGGGTAGAGTGTGTGATGCAACCAAATGCAATGTAGAGGGGAGTGATTAAATTCTGATTAATTCGGATTTGTGTTAATCAAAGAATCTCTTCCCTCCTCAAGACTGCTTTAAGGAGACCATTAAATAATAAAGCATGCATTTAATGTGGTGCCAGGATAATTCCCCTGCCCAGCTTTGGATATGTTCATTACAGCTTTGAAAAATCATGTATCATGTGATATCTGCACTGCAATTCATGTACATAATTTGGGGAAATACAGAGTTTAAAATATTGTATGTGTACAGTATGAACTGCTGAACAGAGGGGACACATCAAAAGACGTTTTGAATGACACTTCCACACTATTATTGTTTGTGAAATTGTGTGTGTCTATGTGTGTGCCTCTGGGTCGGGGTGGTGTGGGATTCGTTAGTGGGCTGGCTGTGTGTAGTGTTTCAAAGAGGGGAGGAGGAGCTCAGAGGCGCTGGGCCCTGTCTATCATCCATCCTACCTGTCACGACGGCAACCCCCCTGAGGGAGGGCAAAAGAGTGTACGGACGAGAGGAAACTTGTGAGGTGTGAACTTGAATAGAAGGGATACCACGACCAAAGTGCAAGAAGAAGGGAATGAAGAGGATGGCAGGTGACAAGCGGGGATGGGCGAGGGAAAAGTGCAGAGGGAGGATGGACAATGAGGAAAGAGAGAGATGCTGAGAGGGGTGACAGGTGATTGTTGCAGCGGGAGTGACAGGAAGTAGACAGCAGACAGAAGAAAGGATGAGGAGTTGTATTGATATTCCACACAAGACTGTTTCTTCACACTTGAAGGGAAGTCTCTGACTCCAAACTCTCCCCTTCACCTTGACTCCCTCCATTTTGTGGCTGCCACAGATGCAAGTTCTCTACGACAATGAAAAACCGAAAATGGCTATACCATGAACTGAATGAAACCAGAAAACTGAACATCTCAATATGTGAAGTGTGGAAAAACTTATTAATTTTTTTCCCCTCAGTCAATTGTAGATGTCAGGATGCTTCCCACGGCTCAACAGCACATATTTTCAGGCTGTCACTTGGTATGTCATGGTTTTCTATAACATGTATTGGTGCTTGGAAATCTTCTGAGTGTCAGGATAACTACGATATTGGGCAGTATAGGCAAGGCATGAAAAATAAAAACATTCATGTTAAATGTGTATTAAAATGCATGTTTCTATACACCAAACACAAAAGGTTAGAAAACTATGTTTGGGATATGAAAACTAAATGTGAAACAATACCATTTAAAATCAGAGTGTAATAGGTCGAATAAAGCATGTGCTCACACCAAAGATAAACAGATTTGTGATACTGTAGGAATGAGCAGTGACATTCAGAACTTGTCAGTAGTAAGCCTTCTCCTGGAGAGATATGCTGCAGCAAAAAGGAGAAGAAAGAGTGAAGAAAAGAGTGATGGTGTAGAGTGTGAGCAGATTGGGGTTAGGAGAGTGTGTCAGAAACTAAATAACAGAGTGATGTTAAATCAAGCATACTAAAGACATGTTTTGAGATTATAGCTAAGAGAACAAATTGATGAGCATAAGACAGGAAATGTAAAACATTATCTGTGCCATCAATGGCTGGCTATTATCTACGGCCCCACAGTGCTGGCACGTTTGCACTCTCCTGAGTCCAGAATAGTGACAGTGCCAAAAAGTTCTCCCCCGCTCACAAAGTACAGCCTGAGTACTGTTCTTACACATATGGGCAGGTTCTATAATTGGACTGACATTAACAATACACTCATGCATTATGAAGGAGCACTCAGGTGTACAAGTTGACTTTATGTGGCACTGAGAGACCTCAATTAATCACAAGGGAAATTGCCAGTTTCTAAAACTTGTTGGTGTGTAATTTCTAGCATAATCACATACTTTAATGATTGTGCAATCTTTTCTTTTTCAGGAAGTTAGTCTGGGTGGACATGGAGAAGAATGAAAAGAGATGAGTTTGGGTCTGAACAGCAAATTGTTAGGGAATTAAGGAGAATGGACATAGGGAGGAGAGAAGAGAGTTGTTTCTTAAACCAGACAAAAGAACAGATTATGGAATGATCAAATAATTTTGCATTTACATGTGGAGTACAGGCATGTACATGCATGTGATTGAGTGGGTGAGGACTGTGCTGGCGCGAGGTGCCCAGCCATGTGTGCTCCTATGTGGGCTTCCTGACTCCCGGCCTGGTTACAGATGGCAGTGTCTCAGCGCTCTGCTCAGCAGGCACACTGACACAAACAGTTGGCCACATGGACACACGGCAAATGGACATACATGCAAACTCTAATGTTTACTATGTGCATGCATTTCAGTTATGTAAAAAATTCACTTCTATAAGCAAAATCTTGAAAAATTATGTACAAATGCATCACATTTGGCTATAGTGAACTATTTTCAAGAACTATGTCATGTTGGGTCAGACAACACACACTGGCAGGTGTAACTGCCGCAGGGGTGCTTGCTAACTGTGAGGGAAGGACAACTGGCACAAGCACCTGACTGGGAGCTAACACATGAGGTCCTGTCATGGTAAATAAGATATCAGTATACCCACAGAAAACCTTGTCAGGTCATGTGGAGGCATGTGTAAATATACTGTATCTGAGCCTGTGTGGGCTGCAGGTTGATTGCTCTTGATTGTCGATCAATGTCGTCATGATTTTTAAAGCTAGTAAATTTATAAAATATCATGTTGACTTTGATATTGATACATGTGGCTCACGTTTTTTAAATAAAAGAAGCACTTCCTACTGTATGTGCATGTTCTTTAGGACAACCGGTCCACTCATTATGTTGTCATTTGGTACCTAGATTCGTCAATTTTCCTCTTTTACAGTTGATGTTAAAATAGCCTCCCTATGATTTCACCTAATGTTTTATTTTGATTTATCTATTTTAAGTAATGTAATTTTAGCAGATATTTATCAAACTTGATTAAATTATCTGTGGCATATCTCTGAGCTGGCTGTCTGCACTTGTGGTCGAGCAACTTAAATTAGATGTGATTAAAATGTTTGCTTTGTGGATAAAAAGACTTAGTTTTAACCTGAAGACCTGTTATGACAGTTTTCCAATGTCCCTCCTACATACCTCTGCAGTAAGGGAGGGGGAAATCCCAGGCAGCAGTCCCCGCTGAAGTGGCAAGGCAGGACAGGGTAGTGTGACCCTCCAGCACATAACCAGGGCTACAGCTGTAGCGGATTTTGTCCCCAATGTTAAACGTGGACCCCTGCTGGTGGCCATTGAGTAGCTGTCCAGGATTACCACACGTGTAGCTGGGCAGAGCTGGAGAGAGAGGGGGAAATTATGGACAGTTAATAAGGTAGTTTGTGAAAAAGTCTGTGGCACTGTCACTACAGACAATAGCCAGAAAAGTACAAGAAGAGTCTGGTGACACATACACAGCCATCTGCTAATGATAACATATCTGACCCGAGCAGTGACTTACTTCAAAAACACACTTATAAAATATTTTCCAGGCTATGCACAGACAGTTCAGGCTAGTAGCAGAAGTGCTGAGACAGCGCATCAAACAAGAAGAGGTTATGGAAACCCACACAGTCAGTAAAAGTACCATGATATATAATATGACCCTATATACACTAAAATACATTTACATTTTCCTTTTTTTTTCTCCCTAAAGTGCTTCAGATTACCATCGTAGTCACTCAGACACCCATGAATGCAATGTTGACCATGTACTTGCATTCAAATTAAGTGAGCCCAGTATCGACAGTACCTTGTCTAATTGTGTGTTAAGCAAATCAAGTTCAAAGGAAGTTCAGCCAATCACTTGCTCCTGAACCTCTTGATTCAGTGTTGCAGTAAAAACACGTCATTGTAGCCTCAGTTCCACCCTTGATGACATACAGAATGGCTAAGCCTAAAGTACATTGGCTATAATACCAGGTGTGTAGTGGTTAGACGGTTTTGATCATGCTGCATCTCAAACAACAAATATTCAGAGCATAATTAAATTTGCCACGACCAAACATGAATTACACACACATGTACTATCACAGCTTACAGACCCACTCCCACACTCCCACGCAGTGAGGGAGCTGGTCAGAGCATGTGCTGGACTTTGGATGAAACTCAGCCTCTCCACGGGGACTGGGCTGACCTCCGGAGAGGACAGAATGGCTCCTATACAGCAACACAGCTCACTGGCACCTCAACATCACACTCAGTCCACACTTGCCTCCCTATTGGATGTTTCCAGTTTCATAATGTATTACAAAATATTATAACATTAATAAAGCAATCAGCTTATTTTGGTTTATCTTAAGAAATCCAGTCTCATTTTCAGTTTGGACAATGTTTTTCATTTGTTTTAGGATAACTACGGTAAATAGTAAAGTAGGACTTTTATTGTCATATTTTTCATACACAAAATGCTTTCATGTAGACTTAATTAAAGAGTACAAAAAATAACTTTTTTGGTTGTTTGTTTTCATCTCTTCCCCTTTTTAGCTCAGTAAGCCAAAACTTCCTTACAGCAAGGTCTAACAAGGACAGATCAATCATTTCACCCACGGTGCATTCCACAGAGCTTGAGCTGTGGAATTAACTGGCTAGTAAATAAAAAGACTCCAAACTGTCTGTGCCCAGTCCACCCATCAGACAACAAACACAACCTCTGATTTCTTGATCTTGAATGTGTGTGCATGTGTGTACATCTCACAAAGGTTACCTAAGCTGTGAAGCTGAGACAGTGTAAGCCCTTAGAGACACCATCTCTGAATATTTGTGCTCATATTTGGCAGTTTATGTCCATAGTTGGGGTGGTGAGGGCTTTGCAGATGACAGATGTCCAAAACAAAAAGCAACGTGCTGCTGTCTCACCAAAACACAATGTCTGTCCACATATTTAGAAAAGGCTTTTTTGACTAATAGGATACGTATTGAATATATCAAATGTAAGAAAACTTCTATTATCCAGTATGAATACACAAAAATCTGCATTAATTCATGTCGTCCTTTAAGTTTTTGATTAAAAAGTCGGAAATGTCCTAGTTGGCTAACCAAGTCCAATTCTAACTTGTTCACGATGGATTTTCTACCTAAAAATATACACGCACAATGTAGCTTCAATCTAGAAATTCAGTGTCAGTGGGGCTGAAATAATAAAGAAATGGCAATATGAATAAATGCAATATCCAAATCGCAGGAGCTGCAAGTTTTGGATTATAGTAAAATGTGTCACAACATCCCATTAGAAATGAAACATTGTGATGCTACAGAAATGCACTGGCCTATAAGTCATACTCTCCAGACGTAAGAGAACATGCTTGTTTGGTACAGCCCCCAGAAGAACTTACATTATCTTTTTTTTCAGTGAGAAATGCAAAAAATTCAGTTCCCACTAAAATCGTTATGCAATAAACAGTTCAATTATTACACAAATGCAATCTGTCAAAATAAACCCAACACATATCTCTATCTCTATACATACATACACACTTTTTTTTGCATATTTTTTTTAAGTATCAGCATTGTTGGCCAACAGCTAAACATATCAGCCAAACCCTTGTTGTCGTCATGCAATAAACAGTTCAATCATAACACAAACACACAATATCTGTCAAAACAAAAAACAGACACAATATATATATATATATATATTTTTTTTTTTGCATATTGTTTAGTATCAACATTGTTGGCCAACAGCTAAACATATCAGCCAAACCCTTGTTGTCACTCACAACATTTCTCTGCTTCTCTAAAGAGGCTCTTAAATGGTAAAATCTGCAATGATTCCCTTAGGGCAGAAGACTGCAGCTGCATGTTGCACTTCAAGCTACATCGCAATCAGTAATTTCACAGCATGAAGTGTTTTCCGTCATCTGTTGAAGGCAGCACCTGCTCAGACGTCAAGGATTCTTCCCTAAATGGACCAGTGCTGATTTACCTTTTAAAGTACCTGGTTAGTGCGGGTACTCTTCCTTTGGCTTCCTCCTGTACTCTGATGAGGGACTGACTTGTCACTTTTAGGCTCCACTGTGCCATAGCCTTTATTTTGACCAGCCATGGCCATGTTATTACAGCTTCCCCTTCATCACTACCAGATTAGCATATACACAAGGACTCGGTCTGATTAGCACAATAGTCACTGGGACTGAAGCTTCAGTGCTGCAGCATGGCTACAGGGGGCCCTGGTAGCATGCAGGTTAACTGCTTCACCCCTGTGGCTGTGACCATGTAAGGTCAACATCTTGTGTCACAAAAAAAAAAAAGATAAGCTCGGACAAAATGGAAGAAGAGAAGTGTGGGCTGAGGTACAGAAACAGACAACTTCCTCACAGCAGACATTTTGACTTGTCATTCACAGTTGTAACTATCAACATTAACAATGGCTGCTTTCCATTTTGTTGTGCCAGTGCCCTGATACTGTACGTGCTGGCTTACTGGCATGGATTATTGGCATGGCTAAATGGAAAGGAGCCATCATTAATGTTAGCCATTACTGTGTTTTTCCTGCTATGACCAGTCAAAATGTATGCTGTGAGGATGTCTAATTTTGGAAGATGACAGATGTGTGAGGAAGAGGAGGTGTATGCAGAATGACAGGGAAAAAGTATCAGTATGTGTGTGTGTGACAGAGAGAAAGAGAGAGGGAGAGATGAACAGGATGACTGATTTCATTGCATTAGAACTGATTGAGGGCACAACACTGTCAGAGTGTAGATGTGCAAGTGTGGACATGCATGTGTAGTACTGTATGAGTGTGTGTTTGTGCGCACATGTAAGTGATTTTCTCATCACACTCTCCATTCCAGGTTATTAGTTTGGGCAGTAAATTAAGTCTAAAAGTGCAATTACTAGTGCAATCCCCAGAACAGGGCTGTGCCTGGAGCACTGAAGTGGCAAATGCTTTTTTACCTGTCTGAGAATCCATATTCTTTTTATTCCCACAATATGAATTTACCTGTCACCAATAAACATCAAGAGCAACAAACATTGACAGTATTTGATATAGTGCATCAAGGCAGCAACATTCATAATGCACAATACACCTGAAAATGACGTTTTTTTCCCCGCTCTGTTCCCACACAATTATTTCCCCTTCAAAACTGATTTGAGAGAGGCAGAATTTTGTAGCAGACAAAATTCATGCAATAATATCTCTTTGTGTATAATAAAGCAGAACCTTCCAGAGCATCTATATAGCCAAAAACAGGAAACCATGGCAGCGGTGTAAGAATTAAGCAGCCTTTTTTTGCACTGTGTGCTTTAAACTCATTCATCACAATCTATTCCATTTATTTAGTCTGCAGGCTGAATCCTAAACAAGAGAGAGAGAGTATAAAAATGGGAGATGGAGAGAAAGAAAGACAAAAACACAAACACACACACACACACACACAAAAAGGAGCTTGAGAGAAATAATGAGAAAACAATTTTTAAATATTTGAGAGGCGATTCCACATTACTCTCCATTAATTTCCTTCCCCTGCACACGTTTCCATACATTAATTATTTCACAAATTATTCTACAAGCTTCACGGCCTTCATGGGAAAACTTAACAGCACTTTCTGTTTTAGAGCTGAGGTGCGCTCTTCCAGGGGGTCTGGCTTCTGTCATCACGTGGTCTATTATTTCCCAACCCCCCCCCCATTCGCAGCCCTTGGGGAGATTGTCATGGCGGGTCCATAAGTCACTAGAATGAGAGACTGTGACATGGCCTGTCCCTGGGGTCTGGATGCTGTAAGCACTTCCACTGCTGAAACGGCAAAGGATGCTCCTCGTCCATCAATGCATCACTACGATACACACACTGACCAACAGTAGAAGCATACAGACATGCTCACGTGCACACAAACCACGTGGAGACACACAAACACACGTTGAGAGCAAGGAGCCCTGCCATTCATCACACCATCCGTCCCTCACATCATCTGCTTGAATACCTTTATTTGTTCCCTTTTTCTCTTTATAACCTCTCATTCCTAGTGTCAGGGACAAAGGACCGCATAGAGGGAGATAGTATGAAGGGCGTCTCCTGTGGTACGACCTTTGACCCTAATAAGACTGATGCTCTTGCTTCTTTAGTGTCTTCGAGTCTCTTCCTCAATTTGTCATCTTCTCATTCACAGGAAAAGGGAATAGTTATATACCCTTGCATACTAAAAAAACATTTGTCTCAAAATTGTTCTTTATAATGCTCATGCTGTAAAATAAAGAGATCATGAATTTCTTAGCACTTTGTAGTGAGAGGCTTCTGCTAAGGAAGTGTTTAAATTTTAAACAGACATATGGATATGGTTGGTGCAAAAGGTAGACGGTGATACAGTGTTCTAGAACAGATTGGTTTATTGTGTCTATTAAGTTTTGAAGACTCCTGCTGAAAGAGGACCAAAGTCCCTGTAGTAAGTGAGGTTAGAGAAAGGTCAAGAAAGAGAGGAATTAAAGACAAAGACAGAACATGTGTGACATACAGAAAAAAGCATTTGGAGATCACAGTTGGCAAGACCATCCTGTCTCAGTACAGTTGATCCAACTTCACCCTGTCTGCCATGTAGCAAACAGCTGCAGAAGATGCATGATTGACAGTGTAACACACCAGAAAAGGTATTACATATAAATAATTTCTGAAATATACTTTGGAGGTGCAGTATGAAATGCATGTTCCATGTGCATCCTGATTTCTAATGTCTAACACGACGGCACTCCCACTTTTCTCATTCAATCTGTATTTTATCTTTGTTTAAATAAGACAAAACAATGGGGCTTGGGGGTGGAAGGAACTGTATGGGATAGTGATTAAGCATTTTGTGAAGTAAGAGAGAGAAAGGGAGATGGAGATAAAGATCCAGATAGACAAATGGTAAGGAATACAGTTGCAGGGATGTTGGTGATGGAAAAAACAGCACTGTCATCAGTAGGAAGGAGCTACATTCTGCAGTACCTGGCTCTAAATTAGTTTCCAGCAAAACAAAGCAGGACACTGAAAGACAAAATGACAGTGACTCAAATTTTGGTGTGGGCTGGAATTAACTTGTTTAATCCAACCTAGTTAACTACAGACTGAATGTTTGTCTTTACCTTTGTATTCATTTCAGTACATCTCACATCCCTCTTTCCCATCTTCCTTTCTGATTTCCTCCCTCTTTTCATTCCCTTCCCTGTGCCTCTTCCCTTCCTCTCTGTCTTCCTGCTATGCATTTGGAAGTGACATTGCAAGATCGATCCCAACACGTAGATGCATTAGCTCAATAAGCAGTTTCTGCTTTGTCAAGCAGCAATTCAATCAATGCCTTCTGTTCCCTACACATGGGCTGGACAAAAGCTGGCAACTCCCATCACTTCTGGTTAGAGAGGCTGAGGAATGCAAAAATTAACTCTCCTTTCATTCAAGAAATAGACAGCATCCCACGGTTCAGTGTGTGCATGTGAGTGTGTAGGTGTATTTTGTGCATTATACAGTACATAAAAACAAACAAAGAACTTGGTAGATGTCAGTGAAAGGTTCCCTGTGGAGTTTTCTTGTAAACAAACAAAAGCTATGTCATTCATCACCAAAACACATGTGATGAATGAATTTCAATTGATTATTTCCTAAATTTTAATCTGCACAGACTGAAAAAATATTTACAATGTGAATATAATGCCTTAAAGAGGTGATATTATGCTCATTTTCAGGCTCAAAATCTTCTGTACCAGAACAGGTTTACATGGTTTAATTTTCAAAAGAACACCATATTTTTTGTCATACTACACATTGCTGCAGATCCTCTTTTCACCCTGTGTTGAATGCTTCGTTTTAGTTACAGAGTGATACATCTCGTCTCTAAATAATCTTTGTAGGGATTTGCACATGCACAGTCCCTAGTTAAGGACTATTAGCCAATCAGAAGCAGAGGAAGGTGGGTCAGCGAAAAGACTGTAAACAGCTTCAATTCAGCTGTAGGATATATGTTGCCTACCAGCTTGGCAATATGGACTGAAGAAAGAGTTTCAGAGTGGTGAGTTATTAATCTGTAACAAAAGTGTCTTTGATCCATGAAGTTTTAACCGAGCTCTGTCTCTACGTCACAGTAACAACTGTATATCCATTGACTGCCTGGAGGGTAGTTAGTGTTTGGAATTGAGAGGAGAGGCAGCAGGCGGACGTCTGTGTGCTGCAGCTCAGTGTTTTTCCACCAGTGTTTTTGAGGGCGTGTCAGACTAGTCACTCGGCGAGCATTATGACATATATTCTTGTGACATCACAAGAAAGCGAAAGTAAAGGCTGGACTACAAACGAGCTGTTGTCAGGCAGTTCAGAGCAGAGTTTTCTGTGGTAGATGGGAACTCCTTTTGGGCTTTTTCACTTTGCAAACCTATTACATGCACAAAAAAGATATATAACTCAACAAAGGGAAAAAGCCAAAAAGCATAATACCACCTCTTTAAAAGGTCCATTTCTGATTTCTGGTATTGACAGAAATGCAATAGAAGATCTATAACTATAGATTTTTTTAAGCGGTGTATAAAGACCTTACATAATGAACCATTATGTTTTTATTACCTTTGAATCATACATTTCTCTCTACATAACTGTAGGTCCCCCCCTTCCATGGACTGTTGCGCTGAAAACGGACAAACAGCACTACAGAGCGTGTTTCATCACTACTTTCCTTCCGTTCTACTTCTGGTAGAATTGAGACAGTGTAGACGCTCATCACTATGTTGAATACGTATGTTTACAGAAGAAGAAGCAATAATATACAGCAAGGATCAGAAAATAAGTTTTGCATCAGAGCAATTTTTAAACTATTTGATGGTGGGTAAGAATATAAGGCACAATATTAGAAGTTATTACTATGATGTTCAGTTAGCTTAGTTAGTAAAGCACAGGATTTTCACCTCGTAGGTTCCGTGTTTGGTCCCACCTAATACTATTTTTTTTCCTCTTGAACACAGCAACTGCTTCTCAGGCTCACATTATGGCATGTACTGTTGTGACTTTGTTCTGGTGTTTGATCCGCATCCAACAATCTATGGACGCCTTTTAATTTCCCCAGTATCTCCCAGCAGAGGACATTTAGGGGAATCACGTTTTCAGATGGCTTTTTTTAGAGGTGTGTCAAGCAGATTACAGACTCTTTTAATGTTGTATAAGTTCTTAATTTAACCAAATAATGCAAACCCACAAGAGGAAGTGATTATATGAGTAACTGTTGCTGTCATGACTGAGATCTATTTCAGCACCGCTATCAAATTTTTATTTTTTTTTAATTTTGTCACTATCAAAGCACCATAATCTGGCCAGATATTACTGATGGCGGGCAGTTTTGGCAAGGGTCCATAATCACAGAGAATTAACGTGTTTCCATTTCATTGTCAAAATTTGTATAACCATTATCTATCATGTGGGAGTAACAGTGACAATGTTACACATTGGCTTACATTTTCTAGTGAGTGGCCAGGTCGCAACAACATATGGTTTTACTAAATAATTCAGTAAATATAATTACTTTCTACCTAAATAAATAATTTTATCCTGCTCTCCTTGTGTGTGTGCTACACAATTTAGCAGTAGCCTAACTCCACTTGAAATGATGCGCAAGTCAGGATG
>JAPMOB010073541.1:0-13795 GCA_029875015.1 Lepomis gibbosus | reverse complement strand
CACACACACACACACACACACACACACACACACACACACACACACACACACACACACAGAGATCAACCAATGTCTTTCAAAGTGAAACAACTAACATGACATGGCATTTTCCATCCTTCTGCTCTCACACCACTAACACAATAACATTCCTGTGTGCCGCTGCTGCCTAAATTATTAATTCAAATTGTTCATATCATGTATACTGCATGTGTAACTGTTTTTGTTATCCAAAGTTCTATAAACATGGCTTATTGTGAAGGGGCGGCACGAGTCAAAAACAGAGATAAGGCCACAGTCTTCATAGCATCACAAAAGGACTGTGCTGTCGAAAGCCTTTCTAGGATGTTTTTGTACACCCCAGGCTGGTCTAATGGTTCACAGGATGATCTCATAACCCCTAAGTCTTTGGTTTAGCGTAGCACTGAAGTCCCATTTTCACTCACGATCTCCAGATAAGATCAAATAACTGAAGAATGTTCCCTCTTTGTCACTGCATTGAACTTTTCTGTTCTCCTGGATTTTAACGGCCTCTCTGCTCGTCTCCGCATAAATCTGCTTCTTATTATGCTTCTACTGGGTTTGGTTGAGAGTCACATTTAAGGTTATTAGGGGAATAAAAGTTGGAGTGAGGTTTGGCAGGGCTTCAGGTTTTTACCTTCCCAGTGTGTGTGTGTGCGTACAATAAGTATAAGAGGAGCTCTTATTCCTGGGTTTTCTCAGTGTGTGTGTGCGTTGGGGGGTTTGCTGCTGTTTTCCATTAAGAGTTAAGAGCATTTAGTTTTGTCATGTGTATTAGGGGTGACATTAATGCAAACCATGTGTGACAGTTCCTTCCTGCTGAGAGCTGTCACTGACAGACGTCTCATGCAGCAGATTAGACACATACAGGCTGACACGTGCTCGTACACATACAGGGGGTGGACAGAAGAATGGAAAAACTTCATTAAAAAGGATCACATGTAAAGCAACTAAATCACAAAAACAAAAGGCAGCCAGGCAGGTGAGTCGTATTAAGTCGGGCTGTGATTAGCAGTGAGTGTCAGTTTTCAAAAGAGCTCTGACAGTCTCTACCTTTATAAGTTTCCAAAGCAGCGTGAGGCAAATAAAGTGTAAACAGCTGAACAGTTGATGGGTGAGGTGCAGGAGGCAGATTTTAACAAGGAAGCACGTGCCGCCAAACTGCTGGATAGATGGACACTTAACTGAACATCATAAAGCTACCAACGAAGTGAAGCAACACCTGTAACAGACTGCGTGCACAGAAGGGCCCAGATCTCCCTGTGAGCATGTGTTGGAATTTTACAACAGAGATTTCTGTTCAGCTGTAGTCACCAGTTTATTTACATGTGGGGCTTCGACTTTTCACTTTATACTAAGATCAAATAAGATTTGATTTAAGAGGTCAGACCACCCCAAATTACAAAAACTTCCTGTGTTTTCTTGTTTGTCTCCAGCTGTATCTAGATAGTTTTGGGTTTTGAGATGAGATATGTGTCTCATTTCTGATTTGTCTATTTCCAGCTGAATACAAACAGGAGTATAAAACCTGCAGCTAATGAGTAACTCTCTGCCTGAACAGATGTGTATATCAGTTATTTGACCATCCCGTGCCACTACCTCCAAGGGTAGTTTTTGGTACATAAGGAAAGCATCACTTATTCACTTAGCACCATAACATACAAGTTGTGTATTTTTATCCACTCCCATTACATCCAAGGAAAATCCACTGGTTCAGATATATAGCAGAATGTATTGCTCTTGGAAAATGAGTGTGAGGTCTAAGAGTTACCTTTGATGCGTTTGTACCGCTTGTACCAGCGTCCAAACTCCTGGCATTTGGAGGTGGAGACATTAGCATAGTAGGAACTGTTCACTATCGCTGAGATCATACTCTGACAGAAAAGAGGTTGAGAAATAACACATTTCAGGGAAATAAATGGACAAAAATACAATTACTTGAACACTTCTCGTCACTTTAATATTGATTATTGATGGTCAGATGGGATTAAGACCACATAATATAAAAGGAACTCTGACATGTGAGAATATTCAGCATTATTAACCTCAGAATTCTGACTTTGCACTCAAAAGTGAGATATTCATCATATAAACTCCTCTTTCTAACGATTCAACCCAGAGTCAGTTTATGAAAAGCCTGTGTATAGTCTTGGGAGTGGCAGTGCCTTGAGACTGGGTGATCAGTTTTTATTACAGAAACTTAGAAATCTCAGCAGAGGACCAATTCACTGTGGATTTACGAAAACTCTTCGCTCACCCGCCCTTTCCCAACATGCACTGCGGTCAGTTCTAAAGAACAGGAGATGCACAGTCCACTAGAGTAGCGACAGCTTAACATGGGAAACGCTGAGGATTCAAACTCACATGAGTCAGGCTGCAAACACACACCACCCACACACTTCCCCTAATCACTAATTACATCATGACTAAGTCCTGTGTATAAATCACAAGTCGAAATGACACACTCTCAAGTCAAATGAGTGCAGGGTGTGTGAGCAGGATAATTGAGGTGTGCGTGTTTGCATCCTTTCCCATGGGACAGTATCAATGTGTGTGAGAGAGAGAGAGAGCGAGAGAGAGAGAGAGAGAGAAAGAGAGGGAGGGATTACAGTCACTAAGTGTGTGGTGAACTGATGATGAAACCACATGTGTTTAGAGAAAATAATTAACTGCATCTCTGCTATCTGTGTGTGTTTGTATGAAAATGCGTGACAAAAACAGAATCAAACCCAGATAAACATTTCTCTTTCCACAAGAAGTCTCCTTACTTGCCAATTGCACAAATATTTGAAAAATAAGTTATCAATAGCCTGTCACCTGTCAGCCAAGAGCTCGGAAAGTATTAATAAAGAACCAAATTAATTTGAATTTTTGGGTAAATTTTCACAGAGTACTGCAACAAGTGATCTTTTAGCAGAGTATTTGAAACTAAAACTACTTTCAAGGTATTTAATACTGTTTATGTTAATATTTTTTTTTACATTAACCCAAATTCTTGCACATTTGTTTCAAGGATGTGGTGGTTAAACTTATTCCTGTTTCCTGATTTCTTCCTCATTTGCATGACTGCTTTCAAGTGTATAAACAAACACATTTTTTAATAAGCATTTATTATTAGCATTTGTCATTACATTTTGAATTTGGCCTAACAATCAGCACATTTTTCCAATTAGTTAAAATAATTGTTAGTTGCATCAAGAGGTGGGGCTGAAAAATCCAGATATTTTAGATATTTATTGTGTTGCCACAGTCGTTGAAGAGCTTCCCTGCTCCTCTCTCTGTGTTTTATATTCTCAAGTTCCTTTCCAAACAAACTGGAAACATGAACCACATCGCCTCACTTGTGCCAATACTCTTCACTCTGGGTGTTTACAACAGGTGTGGAGACTTTGCGTACTGTAGCTGCTGTGGCGCCGGTGGGAACTTACCTGGGAGAGGGGACACTCCTTGGCCAGCGTGCTCTGGTTAGTCTCTCTGAGCAGTTCTTTGAGGGCGTTCCTCACTGTGGCGTGGGTCCACTGCTCTGACGGAAGCTCCTCGAGGCGGGCAAAGCTGCGCACGTGAAAAGCTTTGTTGTTATACGCTGAATCAAATTTTCATTAGCTCAGGGCAGGGCTTTAGGGGGCGCATTTCTAAAACCAAACAACCTGCAATAATCATTATGTATATTAATTTAAAGAAGCAGTAACAAGCATTTTGCTGTCGGAAGTATTTTGTTCCTGTTTTCAGCATTGTTTCATGGCTTTTTATTTGTCTTGTTAAGGTAAATTATTATTTCTCCTTTCTTTTTGTGTCTGCGAATAACAATCCACACAGCTGAACTTGCTGCATCAGAATATATTTCAAAATTGACACAATTACTCTGCTTAAACTTTAAATTAACCTATACCACAGCTTGGGGGACCCTGGGGTAATAACTTGTTGTTGGACCCCTTTGGACCCATCCCCCCTCCCACCCCTGCTCCTTTCCTATGTGCATTATGTACTCTATGCATCCAGTCACCATAAAGTTTCCATCAACAGCAGACTACACATGGCAGCTTCATTACTGCAAAGTCCCAAACAAATCACAATTGATTTGTAATCCAGCCATGTTTAGTACAGTGTTGTAATAGTAACCACTGATGAAGGAGAAAGAAGGAAACTTTTATGCTGATTTTTTTATGTATGAAAAAAGTCTAAATGAATGACATAAAAAGATCAGTCCATAACAACAACTAGCAGCTTGACTAACCCCATATCATTCCATACCATATCGTGTGAAAACCTAATACACATGCAGCACACACACATGCATGGCTGACCTGTGCAGTAGGATCCGCAATGTGACCATGTGGTAAACGTCCAGCAGCATGTCAGCCACTGTTGCCTCTGGAGCGTCTGTTAAGTAGTGGATGGGCATCGGCTTCCACCTGCCCACTTTAATGATGCCTGGAGAAAACAAACCAACAGGACAACAAAAACACAATTAAATCATGTTGTCACTGTCTGATTAAAAGCACTGATCTAAAATAAGAATACTGCATTGTTAGAATCTAGTTTTCCTGTTCTTGTGTTTTCTTTTTCGACGTAAAGCCAACCTGCTTGTGTTGGGTGCGTTGAGGAGCACTCCCAGTCTTGAAGCATCACCATGGGGTTGAACATTCCCCTGGCCTTCCTACAACCGTGACTGGAAGTGCAAATCTAAACAGGCCTAATCGCGTTAGGATCTGCTAAATCAAACACAGACCCTGCCTGCCAGCCTCAATCTTGTGTGTGTGTGTGTGTGTGTCTTCGTTGCATGAGGGTGGTGGTGATAGGGGCAAAAGAACAAAGGCTGCTCTCTTGGGACAGTTGATTAATCAGAGGAGAAATATAAAATCAGCTCAACATTAAAGACTAAAGCAGGCTGTGAATGAGAGCAGTGTTTTGATGTTGATGTACTGAATAAACACTGTGAGGTCATGTTTTCCTGTCTGACAGCACAATATTTCTTCTCAGAACTGGCAGTTATTGTGTGTCCTGCAGCTGACTTTGCTTTAAAAATGATTGTTAATACTTTGACATGTCATCAACTGGTTACTGACATGAAGTTGCAGACATACTTTAACATTTCAAACTCTCCCTGGCCCAAAATAAATTTTGTGCCAGAACTAAGAAGTTATGTCGTCAGTGCAATGAATATTTTAGCATTAAGCACATCAATCAAATCTCATTTTACCAACCAACCCACAATTATCTCTAGAGCCCAAATGCCATACATTGAAATGGCAAATATTATAAGCTGATTTGATATCACCCATGTCAGTATCTTGTATCTTTTTTACATGTTGGCAACTAAATAAAATGATCTTCCAGTACAAAAACGCCAAATAATTGTTTGGAGTAATTTAAAAAAAATAGTGTATCGATAACATTGTTTGTCCAGAGAGCACATTGTAATACGTCCCCCTCACCACAACTACAGTACATTTTTTGGTGTCAATTCTTTAATGACAAAATTTAAATGATCTTCATATGTTCATGTTTATTTTATTAAACCTAGAGGGGAAATTTGTAGGTCCTCTTTTTTTAACATCCTAGTTAGGAGCAGTGTGCAGCCAGTGTGCAGCGTCCGTGGAGCAGTTAGTTAGGGGTTCAGCCTTGCTCAGGCACCTTCGGCAAACGGTCCGTCACTTAAACCGACGATCATCCAGTTTCCAAGCAAAGGCCCCACAGACTGAGATAATGCATCTCACCGTTTTTTATATTAAAACACATACATACAAATAAGATTTTAAACTCTTAAATATCTACACCTAAAATCATTTATCAATTGATAAATATTCTTTTAATTGATACAGCTTTTAATTTATAATATTATATTTCCTTGGTCACAAAAATCAGTATTGCTTTTCAGTAGCTATGGCATAAATTAAAGCACCTAACCAGTTGAAGTCAAAGATTAATCTGCTTTCATACGTTTGATTCACTGCCCACATCGCACTTTTTTTTCCTCCACAGATACAATTGTATTGGTATTGTGGTCATTGGTGGCGCCTTCCCTGGTTGAAAAACAAACGAGCTGGATGAAACTGACACAGCTATACAGGTTGTTGTATGTGAAGCTGCAGAAACTCTTATTAAATAAACATATTTCTTCCAATGTCATGAAAATGTTTACAACTCATAGCAAATTGGCAAACGAGAACAAAATGGCAATTCATTCTGATTATCAGGCTACTCACTCCAGTTTAGAAATGATGCAGGACTAAAAATGTAAGATTAACACTGAAGCAGTGAAACAGCTTTCACAATAGGAGGTGCATTTAAGATATTGTCCTATATTTAGATATTGTTCCTTAAGAAAAGGTTTGGGTTATTTTTTGAATCCTCTAGTGGTTTCCAGCCTTAAAACATGGTAAACTATTTTTAAGCGAGTAATATCAGAGAAAACTTCCCAAAACATGTTTTTAAGTTAAAGTTAGTTTGAATTTTTGCTCAGCAATTCACCTAAGCCCATGTTAAACCCAGAGCAGAAACCAGTTACTAAATAAGAAATAGCTTCTTTTTAATTAGCCATAATGTTCAAGTTAATTAAAGAAAAATCCCTGTGCCAGTTAAGAGTTTAAAAATACTTGTCCAGCCAAAGTTATGCAAGATGCAATTCAATCGAAGAAGAAAATAGAAGAGACTCTGTATAATTTTGGTTGTGACCACACTGGGGGAAAATGCATGACTCCAGCCAAAAATTATTTATTTGAAAAGAAAAGGCTTATTTCTCAGAACAAAACCTAGCCATTTGGGGGAGGCGAGGGGGGTCGCAGGGCGTCGGCAGCTCGGTTAGAGTGCCCTGTGTTTACGGGACACACCAGGAATGTCAAACTGCTCTACTCTGTGTTTGTGTGAAGGCTGTTGTTTCATGATTGACTGGATTCTGTCTGCCTTCTTGGTTTGATCTCAAAACGATGAGAAAAAAAAAGTTTTGGTGCTGGTCTGAGATGTGCAGATACAGACTTGGTGTTAAGGTGAATTAAATCACATCAGGAGATAAGTGTTAGAGCGATGAGACAGATTTATCTATAAAATACCTTCCTGGTAAACAACTTTTCTGTCCTCATTGGACCCATGTGGCAAACCCCGCCCATCTGGAAACCAGTTATGCTCTATTCAGCTGCTGCTGGAAATAATTAATTACTCATCAATTACTAAACAAAGTGGTAATAAAGACTGAAACATGAGATGTTTCCCATTATAGTGTAATAATGGAAATGTTTGGATACCTATGTTTCCCAGATGTGACGTAAAGAGGCTGGGGAAGTTTTGTCAACAAATGAGAGTCAACTAAATTTGTTGTTAATTCTTGTTTAATATTTAGTCATCAATAACTATGACCAATGACATCACTGAAGCTTGGGATTTGGGTTCACTGCTCGCCCTCATCTTGAGGCCAAGAAATCTTAATTTTGTCAAAGTGGAGCCTGGGTGGAGCTGAGCAGGAAGTGGAAACCACCCTGGCTGTCAATCAAGCAAATATGCCTTAAAACAACGTTCTCTTTAAGCCTTAATATCTTCTTAATGGAGAAACTGAAGTTACCACCAGAATACATTCAAAGTTGTGTATTTAGTTTATCAGACCCTGATTTATTCTGGATTAAAGTTTGCTATTCTAGACATTGACAAATGTTTCTTTCACTTCAACACTGTTGCACGTGTTCTTCCCGAAACGGATTTCTTTAATACTGACATTATAGTGCACTGTCGACATGTGCAGTGTGTCCTCTTGCTCATATGGCTGAACTTTGAGCCTTTTTCATGCAGGGATAAGCTATACTTAAACCTCTGAATCCAGAAGAGGGGATTTCTGAGCAGATGCATAATTTCAGGACTAAGGAGTGCTGTTCCCTGCAGATCAGCCCTTCATTCATGTGGGGCGTAGTAATCAGAGAATGCAATACATAGTACACTCCGCTCAAGACATTAACAGTCTGATGCACGTGGTTATAGAGAATAAGACAAGTGACTTTTTGCACAAGTTTTAATTAGAAAGGCGATAAATCTCCAATAAACTTAAATGTTAAATGTGAATGAAAAAGAATTTCAACTTGTTGTCGTTTTGCTTAATATTTAAAATAATTAATGATTATACTAATAATGTGTCCACTTTTTAAAACAATTTCCAAGTGCTAGTCAGAGTCTGAATATATTGATTTGAACGAGCACCTGCTTGAACCCAGACTCTACTTACCACTTGCCTGTACAGCTGAGCTGTGCGAGTATCCCAGGGCCACCAGTGCTGTCTCTACCAGCTGCGTGAAGAGGACGTCCTTACGGACCAACACAAACTCAGCGTTACGGTCGCCATGCCCCTCACAGTCACCAGCTACGCCCACATCTGCATGCTCCACCACACAGTAGACTGGGATCATCAAACCTGTCAGACAGACAGAGAGTTATAGGAGAAGAGGGTTAAGCCCTGTTAAGCCCCATTAGGACGAGCCTGTATGTATGTGCTCTTTAGAGTGAACAGGAGGTTGTGAGGCCCAGATCTTACCAGTGTTAGGTGGCACCTGGAAGTTGCTTAATGTTTTCTCAGATTTATATTCTCCATATGCATATGTGACTTTGCACAGTTTTAGATAAATAGAAAACAGGGTCACCCAATTTGTTCAGGCATTCCTGGGGCAAAATGCATCAGATACAAAAAACACTTTGCTATTCAACATGGCATCCGAAAATGAACGTTAACAGGATGTCCTGCAGATAGTTGATGAATACAGCTGTTTGTCTGAGCAGCAGCATCATGGTCTAGATGTTAGTTAGTTCAGACTGTATGGAAATGACAAAGAAGTAAAAGCAAATTTGAAATCCAAAAAGAGTAACAGTTTCAGTTTCAGGGGTGAAACATTTTCTCATTCTTCGCCTCTTTATTTGGCAGCGGATGGAGGTCTATAAGCTACACAAGTAGTATTGCTAGCTCCTGATTTAATATCTGGATCAGTTTGGAAAATGTGGGGAGAGAAAGTGAAAGTGGGATCCTTTTTTACTCGACTACAGTGGAGGTACCAAGCATCTTAACTGGTTCAATGACTTTGTCCGTTCTGTTTTCACTGTTTTTCAATAAAGAGATAATTCAAGTTGAGTATTTTTAGTTAGTTATAGCCAAATATCGCAAATTTGCCTCGAGAAGCTTTACAATCTGTATAGCATATGACACCCTCCTTCCTTAGACCTTCAAATGAGGAAATTACCCCTGAAAAAAATCTTGTTTTTTTGTGCAGAATAGACCAACATAAGCTAAAATTTGCGCATGTTTGTCTCTAGAAAGTGTACACAAATCTAGAGATGAGTTCTGGGGGGTTTATAAGCTTCTTTTTTGTCATCCATGTTGTATAACAGCATGTGTGTGTGAGAGGGACTCCTACAAAAACCAAAGCTGTCTGCCACATTTTTCAACTCATTTCTGTCAGTTCGGTGATGTTTGCCAATGTTGCTGCAGTATAGCTGCTTGGTGGTCTCAGTAGGAGACTCTGGTTAAACTGGGCAGCTGCCAGTGTGAATGTAAGGCAGTGATGTGATCGTACAACTGCATTTGTGTTTGCACCACATATTAAAACCCACAAGGAGTAAGACGTGTTCCCAGAACCGCTCTTAAAGCGCTGCTGGACATAATATCTATATCATTTAGCCCTCAGGATCGATGCCATAACTCACAGTGGTGAGACCGATTCCTGTGCGTCGGTCTAGACTCGGGCAAGTATCGAGAGCTCCTCCCAGCCTGGAACCATTCACACCCATTCAGTCCACTGCTCTGTCCCACAGGAACTGCTAATTAACAAGCTATCAATCCTCCTCCTGACGAGGCAACGACACATCGGCCGGAGCCAAACCACAGCAGCATCAGGCACGCTATCGTCAATAAGCCAACAACTCAGTGGAAGGGTGGAGGGAGGGAACCCAGCCGAATATCTGAGTCTGTGTGTGCACTGTTACAATGTTTGTGTGATGATGCATGATGATGTTTTCAACTGCATGAGAGAATAATGGGCAAATGTGCGTGAGTATTTTCTGTGTTCGGTATTTTAGAGTGTACATGCTGATCTGTAATACCGATGCAGAATTTGTGTGTGGCCACCAATACCACAGACGGTAGACATCATTATCATCATCCACATGTCCTTGGCAGACTATTTGGCAGTGACAGAAGTCTTTATGCTAGGATTTTAGCACATTTTATAATGACTTATAGTACACTTTATTAATTCTCTCACAAACTGAGGACCACTGCCAAACTTGAAAGCAGGGTAAAAAGCCATTGTTTCCTCCAAGACATTCATGGCGTTGCACTGTTTTGTACGTACAATAAGTGATGGAAGTAGTTGTGTCAAAAATAAAAAAAGGTAAGAGTGAGAGAAGTTTAGATGCTGCCAACTATCTCACAACTACCTTGCATGGAAGTCTCAAATTCAGTGTCAGAGGATTAGGATTTGACATGTTTGATTTGTCCCCAAGCTGCCCCAGATTCATAATTGGAAAGGTGTGGACGAAAGGGGGTTTCAGATGATGTGCATCCAACAAGCACTTGGACAGAGGCATACTGACACCTACACATCAGCTCAAAAGTAAGAGATTTGTTAGTTTATTACAATAATAATTGCAAATATGCTCTGTATCCAAGTAGTACGTGTGTGTGTGTTTATGCCCCACCTCCTAGCGGTCTCAGCGGGGTGCCGTTCTGTCTGGTTCGCGGAGCTGCTGGGCTGCCATTGACCTCCGGACAGCTCAACTTGCACGGCGGGGGGCCACTGGAAGCAGGGCTCACTCCTCTCTCTTCCGGGCTGGCGCTGTCCCGAAGGCCGGGGCTCTCTGTTCCCACGCCCGGACCTCCGCGATGCTCCATCCCGCTGAAAACTCCAGAAGCACCCAGCACAGTGTGTGAAGCTGGGGGGGGGGACAGAGGCACTTGCTTTAATGTTATAATGACATACAGTCAAGGTCACATCAAGGTACACTGACAAGGACAAAATGTGTTTCTTTTTAGAACTTAGATTTTTTGGCATTAAAACAGTTAAAAATGAGAAAGAATCAACAGAATTAGTTTGTTGAGTGTATATCCCTGAAAACAGGGATTTCACCACTTTTAAGATTTGAGTTAAAGAGGGGTGAGGAGTATAGTTATTATACCAGTATCTCTCCCCTAGAAGAATACTCAGGACTGATAACTAAAACAAGTCAACAACTGTCGCTTTCGTTGTTCAGTTCCTGCCTAGCCTAGCCGGCGACCACGTTTCCTTGTTATACACGTTGCTACAAGAGAGGCAGGGATGACCACAGCAGACAGAGAAGCAAGAGGCATCTGGGACGAATCACAGGTCAACAAGTGGCGTTCACTCAGACTAAATACAGACAAGTATATCATTCACTGTTTAGACACAGAGGAGTAAACGACACTTTATAATAACAGACGTGAGGATGTTTAAGGATAGTATGAAACTGTATACTGCAGGCAAGAATACAACAAAATGAGAATTATGTTCTCCTCTCAACTGCTTTTGTTGCACTTCAGCTACATACTGTTTCACCATGATCACCATTAGATATTCACTTATGCTAATAAAGGTACTGTGAAAACCTCAGCCCTAATTTTTGGTAGGTAACTTTTTTTTTATGGTGTGGTCTTTAAGGGAAATCTTAATGCTACAGCATACAATTTTAGACAGTAATTCAAAAAACACTTTATGTTTTGCTTTTTCCCCTTGTCCTCTTTCAACATAACAATACCAGCTTAAAAGCCAGCTCCATAAAGAAACGCTTTTCCCAGGTTGGGATGAACTAGAACGGAGCTTGCGAGCAGGGCCTCTCGTCCAACATCAGCACCTGACCTTACAAATGCTATTCTGGTTGAACGGGCAAAAATTCCCACAGACAAACTCCAAAATCTTGCTGAAAGCCTTCCCAGAAGAGCGGAAGGTGTTATTGCTGCAAAGGGTGGAGCAACTCCATATTAATGCATTTGGATTTAGAATGTCATAAAAGTAATGTGTTGCTGACCCATTAATTTTGTCCATATAATGTTAATGGACGCATCATTTTTCAAAAAAATTGAAGATTTTTATGTCAACATACAGGTCTTTTTTAAGATAAAGGTGGTTTTAATATCAACTATGTGAGTCAAATTATGAAGATACTGCAGCAGAAAATCCTTTTCCTTTATTAATGTGCTAATTTATGTGTAAGGTGTTTCAAGTAATCAAATAATCTCATTTACATGGGGAACCTGTGGTTTAGGTATGACGTTCCTGTCACTGAGCTACCATGATGACATAAGGTGAGCAGACTACTGTGAAGTACAATGGATCTGATTTTTTTGGCTGTATAAATTGACATAACAGGACATGAGACAAAGAAAGACATGACAGTGGGACACAGTGCAACAATATACTGACTGACATGACTGAACAAACACAGACATGATGACATGACACAGCAGGACAGGTCTGCAGTCTGTCGTCACTGTGAGGTGGCAGAGACTATTTGAAGTCATTGGGCACCATAAAACCACCACATGTCAATTTTCTACAGGTTAAATGAGATATTATGTGTTAATTCATGAGCTTTAAAGGTGCTGGGATTTTGTTTCCCTAGAACAGAGCCAGGCTAGCTGTTTCCCCTTGTTTCCAGTGTTTATGCTAAGCTAATGCTCTCCTGGCTGTAGCTTCATTATAGAAGCCAACTTGAACATTGTCAAGTTAAGTGTTTGCATCTCAGGTCTCCACGTGGTTAGAAACCTGCATAAAAACCTCCCACATACTTCACGTTATACTATTCTATAAAACTAAACAAAAAGCAAACATTTGGTGGCATTACCTTTCCTTACAGAGCCAAATGAAACATCACGTTTTCATGTTTGTTTGGTTTGAGTACCTCATGAAAAACTATATAAATGTTTCTTTGCTCTGGTTTACTCTAAGTTAAACATTTTAAAGTTAGCGAAGCCTCAAAATAAAAAATAAAAAAATTATCTATGAACAATGTATCCAAAATCTGCAGCATCATGCATGCTATATAACCTCAGAACAGTATATTTGGGAAAGCTGTCTGCTCTCTCTGCTTTGTGACTTTCCTCAAACTGTGTGGTTCCCACTGGTATGACCGTAAAGCCGGCAGCGACATATGAGTCTGAACTCAAAAGCGACACATGATTATAATAAAACGCACATGCAAAATTAATAGCTGCTGTTAAAAAAGCCTGTCCAACACAAACAACACAAAAAAGTGACACAGTATGGAGCACGTCTAAGGTTTATGAGAGAATGAACACCCATTGCAATCTGCCCCTCATTACTACATTTAGCTGAGAAATTATGATTGAAATAAATGTATTTAAGAATTTGCCCTTAGACTCATTGATTTGATTTATCTAGCACAGCTTTCCAGACAATCCCTTAAACACGCATAGAAGACATCAAATTTATCTCTGTTTCAAACTTGGATTGGGATGAAACTGTTACCCACTGACAAACTACAGTTTGGTCGAGAGGGTGGAGCGGGGAAGGGATACCCATTGCTAATACTCCTTCCAGCTCGCTGTGGTAGCGACTTGTCAGTCACAAGGTAGCCAAGCCCAAAAGCGTACCTTTGCTGTATCTTCATTTTGAGCTCATTAGAAAAGTGTTTACTGAGGTAACTAGGGCAATTTTCTCATTGATTTCTACAGTTGAACTTCTTCTTCTTCTTCTTTCCCGGCTCCCCCAGGCTGCATGTCGAAGTGTCCTTGGGCAAGACACTGAACCCCAAATTGCCTCTGGCGGCTGTTCCG
>JAPMOB010073505.1:0-28082 GCA_029875015.1 Lepomis gibbosus | reverse complement strand
GGTGACCATCTTACAGTAATGGGTGAACAGTCCCAAGTTGGAATAAGTTGTTTTCCCCGCTCTTCCCATTTTTGGTCCTTCACTCACTGGCTGCAGCAAACATTTTGACTTATCATATTAGGAAAATCACAGCAGTTACTAATAACATTAACAATGTTCTATTCAAGTACCCCAGTAAGGCTGCATTCAGACTCTGTGTGACAAAAATGCAGCCCTCTCATTCCCTTGCATGGAGCCAGTCCAATGGTGCAGCGGAGGTGCCAGCATGAAGGGGGCTCCGGCATGAACGCCGTTTTTCTACTCATCTTGTGACTGTTAGGATGAAAGAGAAGATAGTTGTAAAATCCTGTCCGTGTTTGTTTTACAAACCGTGTTCTGGCATCTGATGAGCCTTTAAAGCTTTTCTTTTACTCAAACAGGACTTCTTGGATCGCAGCCCAACCAACTCAGCCCCATGTGCTGTTTTCTGTCTGAACCCACTCTAAGCCATGACAGTGTGAGAGTGAGCCAACATGTGCAGTGCAGGGATCTTAAAACTGAAGCAGCTAAATGGAATTCAGCCATCATACATTTGATCATTAAACTAATTATTTGCACCTGTGTCATGGTTGGACATTTGCATCCATAAAATGTGATGCTTTGAATTGGATTGTGGATGCTACTGGTTTAATTCCCTTGTAGGAATTTTTGAGGGCACTACATAGTGCATCCAATTTCACACTGTGTGTGGTGAGAAATACACGTTGGAGGCATAGATCTTATTTTGTCAATTTGAGTATGAGGACCCCTCTCTGATGGGGTTTTCAAAATGCACCTCATTTATATATTTCCGTCTTGGTTCTATATTAAATAACCAGGAGATGCAGTGATCATGAATATACTGTATTTTATCAGAGGTTTTGCAGAGCTGGCGGTTCCAGTTTGACAGTCCAATTTCTACAGTGCTGCTGTTTCCTCTGAGCTGCCAAACGGAGCCCAACCAGCCCAGTGAAGAGAAAAGTATGTAACTGCTCTGTTTGAGTTTCACATCTTAAGACCTGTAAAGCTATGTTTGGACTTTTTTTTGACTGTCTATTTTCTTTTTCAGGGGTGGAAATGGAAAGCTACAACCTTCTGGTAACCAGTGCTATAGAGATGGCAGTTGTTTACAGGTCAGAATCAGATAGCGTTGTGAAGAGATCAAATGGTTTGGTGCATTTGTGGTTGAGAACATGGATGTGTTCAGAGCAGTGTGGTATTTGTGCGTCTGTGTTTTCTCAGAGATGTTGAGGAGCGAGGCTTGTCTCGCCCTGTGTGCCTGTCAGAGAGCGACCAGTGGGATGCAGTGCTTTGTGCTCTGGTTATTGACCTCGATTTTGACGGACAGAAGGAGGTGCTGTTGGGAACATATGGGCAGGTCAGAGCTCCTCTATTAATAGTGATTAATAGTACTTCAACAGATAAAGCTGGTGATAGTGTACATTTTCATATTGTCAAAAAATCTCATGAAGTTACTTTTCGACTGCTTCAGCCTGTCTGTGGCTCTCAGCTCCAAGCCCACTGTTTCCCACTGAGGACATAAATCCTTTTAATAAAAGTGACCTAAGATGACAGCCTCACATATCTTCTTTTGTCTACAACTCAAAGATATTCAGTTTAATTTGTCAAACCTGTTAATCGATTATCCCAATAGTTGGTGAAATATCTATAAATAATGAAGAACTAATTAATTATGAGATTAATCGTTGCAGCTCTACACTAGAGAGTATTCACAGCAGCAGGAGGATGTCTGTGGGATTGACATGTCAGCCAGTGCAACAGTGAGGCTCATTAACATGTTTTTAATACATATTTTTATAACAACGGAGCTCTATGGCACAGAAGAAGAAGGTATACCAGGCATGGATAGGTAGAATGACCTAAACAGTAGCTCCAGATCAATTGAATATGCTCAAACAAGACATAATAGGACACGTTTCAGGCATCTGATTAGAATGAGATCTTACAATGTTATCCGCCTTTCTTCCATGCAGGAACTCCTGTGTTACAAGTTCCAGCCAGCAGGGAGAGGACAAGATGGACAGTTTCAGCTGCAGTGGAGGCGGAGCTTCAAGAGTCCTTTGCTGTCCATCATCTATTTAGACTTGACTGGGGACGGTTTGAGAGAGCTGGCAGTCCTCACACTAAAGGGACTGCATATCTTACAGGTACTGTGCGGAGCAGACAGTTCTGTTACAGTGACATAGTAAAAGCTATATTGGAGCTTCATGTCAGGGTCGGTGCTTCTCTGCTGTTGTTCTGCAGATCATTATAGCAGATAGCTCATCTGCTGGCTAAGTCAACATAAAAGCATGCTCTTGAACTGAGAAATAATTTCTTTAATAATGGAGAGGTGGACTGTAATTGCTGACCTCTACTGGCCACAAGGATAAATTGCAGCAGAACTGATTTGCAGGGCCTTAGCATCCTTTGTCTCCTGTGTTCCCTTGATCTGTGGCGGCCTGTAATACTTTAATAAAATACTTTACATTTGCTTTTCTCTATTTAAATTTGGGTTCTCCATCATCATTTGATGCCTCTTGTAGCATCATTCTCCATCACTGAGAAGTTGGCCAACAACCCTAACAAACCCCCCCAAAAAATAATTGCCATAATCTGCTATGTAACAAAAAATATCTCACTTTATGCACTATTTCAGCTTTGTCACTTCGTCGCATCCAATACTAGACAACTCCTGCACCATTTCTAAAGCAAAGCTCACTGCTGATATTTCTTCTGCACAAATCAATTCATCTGCACAAATCTGTTTAAACACTGTATATCTAATTTGATGGTGTGTTATTTTGTTCCCTGTCTTTTCAGCATACTCTTACCAGCACTGCTGATTTGGTCCTTGAGCGGCTCGCCCAGAGGGTGTCAGCGCTGACCGCCGGCTCTGAACTGGACTCAGCCAAAGCTCAAGACACAGAGCAGAAAGAGGAGTGTTAGCTCAGACGCCAGTAAATTAGGGTTTGCCTTGTGAAGCAGTTATACATTTGATTGAAGTGCTCACATTAAGTTATGAGGTGATGTGCTGTAGATAGTGTACATTTGCAGATAATAAATGACACAATTGGGTCCATACACACTGTTTTTATTGCCTATGTTATTGTTGTGTTCTTCCTTTGTGTAATTAATTTGACTTCACATTGAATTTAGAATGTTTTAACAAGGATTATTTTACTTCTTTCTAATGCAAACTTCCTTTTTAATCAATCTTTCTGAGACTACTGTCTCAGTATGACACCCAGAGAACTTCAGAAATAAGTGGAACTGGACTGGAAGTGCATCATTGGCATATTTCTTTTTTATGTGTGTGTGGAAAGAATATAGTGAAATAGATTTTAATACTGAACAGGAGACCCAGTGACTTAGCACAGACATGTTTTTCAGTGTTTAGCATTACATAATCATAAAGGTCCCAGTGCTGTTATCAGTTTACCTGAGGTGTTCTATTTTTAGGTTCAGAAAAAGTCAAAGGAAAACAAACCAAACTAAAAAAGCAATGTAAAAACATTAAGTTCAGTCCAGATATTTGTACAGAGATAAAGCGGAAAAGCAGTGGCTTAGGGCATAGTTGCTTTAACTTCCCATCAGATGGATCTTGGCTTTATTGGCCTCGTCTTTCGGCCGGTCAGTGGCACTGTAGTCCTCTCTGGAGCTCTCAAACTATATTTCTCCCCTCTCGCGCTACAAAGGAAACAATAACAACAGCTGCACTTATCACACGGAAGACTTCAGAAACGTGACGCGATGATGACTTAAGAAAGCTATTTTCCTGCGCCTTGCCTCTGCGAATCTGTTGCACTTGTTTTAATGCCTGATCGGCTTTATTTGAAGGCGCGGGGTTGTTTTGCGCGTCAACAATAAGGAGCATGCTGTTGGAGCGGCGGCGAGCGCGTTAAATGAGCGCATTTCACTCAATGGGATTTTTATATTTAGCTCTGTGAGGGACGCACTGGACAAGCAGCAGAGCAGCGGAAAGAGGAGACCCAGATCCCGGTGTTGTCTGACATTTTGATCCCTTTGAGTCCCTCAAAACTTGTCGTTCGTATCGCGGTGCGCGTTATCAGGCTATGTGGTGGTGACGGCGCTGTGTGTGTGAGGGGGAATAGCGCAAATTGATCTTCAGCTCCGGGGTGAAAAGATGATGATGGCCGGTGGTGGTGGCGGAGCAGCCGTGGACCATAACGGGATCTACTCAAATCCTAACCTCCACAGCCTGCAGCAGCCCCTCATGGAGGCTGATAACCCGGACTCCCGCAAACGACCGCTGGAAACTCCCGCGGAGGAGGCCGGCTGCACTAAGCGCACCAACACTGGAGGTAAGAGAGAAACACAACAGGAACCACATCATCCGCCGAGTCTCCTCCACATGAAGTCAAATCTGTGGTTGTAGAAGCCTTTGCATGCGCTGGTGGTAGTCTAACACCAAAACACCGCCGTCAGTACCACCCCACTGCATGCCAAGAAACTACGTGGTGCAGTATAGAAGCAGATGTGGGCTGCATATAAGGGTATAGCATGCAGCACCTGTGCAGTTGGTACTTTGAAACACTGACTGTGATTATAGCTGTCACTTCATACCCTGCATATCCCAGCAGGGAGAACAGGCAGCCCTGACTGAGAGAGTGGCCTCCTCAGCTCAGGTCAGCTTTGAATTTGAACTCAATCACCTCTCTGCTCCACATCTGGAGGTATGCTATGGAGTCCTTCATTCAGCGGAGGAGTGAGGATTTCTGTGTAGAGGCTTTAATGTTACAAAGGAGAAGCAATCAGAAGAACCATGCCTACACTACAGTACAGTGTTGATTTAGAAAGACTGACAAGAAAGGGACAAAAACTAACTGAGCTCTTGTGTTTACTTGAGATGTATGACGGACTTTAGATGGTAGATTTGGTCTCAGTGATTGAGAGATTTTAGTGGATGTTCCTTCTGCTTCAAGGCTGAAAGTCCTAGAGTTGTCACATGAACACTGCCAGAAGTTAATTGTGCGTTTTGAAGTACAAATATTGGGGTGAGCGAAACAATAAATACCATCCAGTGAAAATCATACAACCCTGTACAACTAGTTGGACACACACTCATCACCTCTTGCAGCCTAGATTCCTATCAAAGTCAAGTTATTTATAGGGTGTGAGGTAAGCCAAATCTCAGCATCTGTTTGATATTTTTGGTTTTGCCATTCCAGCTTTTAGGCCTCCTGAACTGTTAGCACACTGTATGATGGTAAAATCACAATTGTGAAATATTAAAATGAGAATTCAGAACATGCAAGTGCTCACTGATCAGAGCTGGTTGGTGTAGATGTTGAAACATTAGGACCTCTTTTGGTTCCATCTGTAGAATGGCAATGTGAACTCACATTTAAACTGAACGATAATAACAGATTGGAAATGTTACAAGCACATCACCGAAATCAGGGAGTAATGAGAAGAGTGACAAGTACTAGTTGGGGGGGGGGACACTACCGAAACACTGCAGCGCCATTTTAGCAAATTGATCCTGATTTCATTTTGTGGAGGAGAAATAGTGGTGGCCAATAAAAAATCAACAAGGAGGTGTACACGCTTTATTACTCATCAGTAAGATGTCGGAGTGCAGCAGTGAGGATGACGGCTGATTCAGTGCGGCAGCTACTGTACATCTTATTTCAGCCTGTGATTGTTCTGGTCTGCAGCTCACAGGGACCACTTATTCAGGAACTTAATGTTAATTAGACATCCGTAGAGAACAGGCAGTTTCTTCACCATATGTTTCTGAGTTTTCCTTTGTCTGTCTTTGTGTCCAAGACACCTCGCCATTCGATGATAGCAGCATTATATCCTCTTTCTAACAGCATGAGCGCGTCTTTGCTGCACCTCACTGCACCTCAGAAATGGAATTTCAGCAAGGCACGTACGGACCCTCGTGTCACCAGACAGTATTTTAGTGCAGATTCAGCCCCCATATGTCCTCCATTAGCACCCCTAAAACCACTGTAGAACAGAGAAGTTGCATGGCGTTCCTGCTTCTATAGGTTTTGCCATTAAGCTGTAGCACGAAGAATTCGCCATGATCTTTCCATCCAGGTGATATGAACAGTGGGAAATTACAACTGAAAAATCTTAATAAATACTAACAATACATAATTCACACACTGATTTGAATTTTTATGGTGTCTATGGTGGTATTACACACCATTTTACCAGCCTGACTCCCTCTTCTTTTAAGGAATCTCTCTATCACAGGCCCACTATACTTCTAGAGTCTGGAGCTGCACAATTAATCGTGTCCTGAGGATGGTCTAACGCTGAAGAGGCTGTCTTGTTTTCTCAGAGGCAAAGGTGTTCCAGGTGGCTTCCTAAACACGATCTTATCTGCGTAGAAGACCCAAACAAACAGTCAAGGAAAACTATGAGGAAATCCCATTTAAAGGCATTATTGTCTTAACCCTATAAAACACGTGCATATCATAGTGTAAAATAACATTAAAATAAATGCTACGATTCAGGAAGTGAACATACAACAATCATTAGTTTTGTAAGGCCTTTAGGACCAGATTTATGATTGACTTTCAACATATGTGTTAATTTGTAAGGACATTTGGTTTGTGCTTACTCCTTAATGCTGACCTGGAAATGTCAAAAATGAGTAAAAAGGCTGCCTTACGTCCCTACAAAATCTCATTGCAGTAATGGCAATATATATGGAATGGTAACCAGAGCTAAACTGATTTAAGAACGACTGGGTTACGCAATTAATAAAATTAATATTTCTCATCTCTACAATTCATTTAATGCATAGTTTGACCTGAACATTTGAGCCAAGTAGCATCATATGCAGTCCTTCTGATGAACATCTAATTTGAAAAAAAAAATAGTGCAGATCTTTGAGGATAATTTGGACTGCAGTACTACAGGCTGAGCTCAGGAACAGAAGCTCTCTCTATATGTTCACATGAAATGCACATTTAGACCATTTGTAATGACTCCCACACAGATCAGTTAACATTTCGTCCCCCTGTGCTTTATTCAATGTGTTTTACCATCACCTCCCATTTCATGTGATCTACATGCATTATTTTTAACGTTGCAAATTCGCAGCCTGTATGGCAATAGTGGTAGACAGCCTGATAATCCTCAGCCATCCCTGTAATCACCAACCCCTCGACTACGTCTGATATTGATCACGTTATTCCTACCGAACCGATCATTAACATGACTGGCAGTTGCAACAAAGAGAAGAAAGCCTGTGCTCTTTCAAAGCTGAGCCCCTCGTTGTGCATTAAGAGCTGTAGACACTGAATGAGGGAAATTACTCTTCTTTTATCAGCATTGCCCTTCTCTCCTCGAAATGAACATCTTTCATTCATTTCTCTTTCTAATTACCCATACTCTGAGCCCATGTTGCTGGCAAGCATGTGCCTTCCAAAAGGTTGTGTGGCTGAGGGATTAGGTATGATCTCGTAATGTTGCTAATGGAAAGGTTGGCACAGGAATGTGAGCTGTATTTTTTATTTTTTTTTGGTGGGAAGGACACAGGTGCCCTTGCAGAGCGATGTGACGTGAGCGGACTGTGAATTTGCCAGGTGGCAGTGAAAGAGAGAATGAGAGAGAGCGATAGAAATGAAGACAGAGCAAAGCAGAGAGAAACGGAGAGATAGATAGACTGTGAGAGGGAGTGGAGTCTACAGGGAGGCTGTGTCTATACACTAGAGCATCTCTCAGTGAATGAGACTCGTAGAATTTTCTGGAAGGCGTTCGCTCCAAAACCAAATGGGCCACGATGTTAAGGTTTGATTTGTGGATGAAACTCATCATCAGCCAGGAAAAAAAGGAGTTCCGTCTATTTTTTTTTTTTTTTTTTTTACAGGTTTGGAAAGCACTATTAAATGAAGCTGGACCCCTGGTGTGCACACACAGACACTTACCCGCATGCACATTGCAGTTTTTACACACATTCAGTCACTTAAGATACCTCTCGGTGTAAGATTTATAGGCGTAGTGATTGGCTTCATCACCCCCCTCCACCATTCTGCGGCACTGCCATTTGCAATGGTTGATGAGCCCCTCCGCCCTCCCAAACATGGCCGTCTAAGGGATAGGGGGTGGGGGAAACAAGGAAAGAAGGGTGGGTGGCGTAAGGCACGCTGTCTCAGATCACTCCTCCTCCACCTCCTTCATCATCTGCTTATATTATCCATACACCTCTTCAGCCATTGTTGAAGGTCACTCTACATGCTTCCCCATTCACCGCTGAAGCCCGCTCCCCCAGCCACTTCACCTTTGTCACTTTCCACTAAGAAAAGTGAGTGAATGGACTGCCATACTTTATAGTGCTGCGTCAAAAGAGGCGGAGTAGGGGAGAAAATTCAATTTTTTGGGACCGGCATCAGGGGGTGGGGATATGACGTGCTGGAGGGAGGAGGCTACCCATTGGCCGGGCGAGGTGTCAGTCCTGCGTGCTGCTGCAGACGGACAGGCCACTCGATGAATATGGATGAGAGCAGTGAAAAGGGTGATGCGGCAGGGAAGACCCCCCCCCTCAAACCAATGCAGGCTTGAACAATGCGTGCCGTCTTTCACTGAAAACACTGAGAGCCTGCATTAGCATTTTCTCAGACAATTGAGGCTCTGGCCAGCTGCAGGCATGGCTCGGATGCTGCGGTGAAATCTCTTTTTCTGCACCCACTGATGAATTAGACCTCGGTGAAAAAGTCGACTGGCCGCATTCCTCAACACTACCATTGCACCTATGCCTAGGCTAATGTTAAGATCCCCTTTAGAGATTGCGCCCCGGCATTGATGGCGATCTGACAGAGGACTTGAGAAGCAGCAGATCTCAGAATGGGTAAGCCTCAAACTCTTTTTGTTTGACTTGTTGAATTTATCCGTCATGCTAGTCTACGTGCAATTTCATACATCTAAAGCTCATTTGTCCATTATTGCTCATTTTTGTTCCATCGTCCTTGCTGCCCGTCAGCACCAGGTTAGTCCATTGAAATGCAGAATGGGTACTTGGAGGGGTAGTGAGAAGGAGGGAGGACGGTCACAAGGCATTTCCTCCTGACCCACCCCCCTCGAGTGACTTAACTAAACACATTTGGCTCGGCGTCCATGTCTCTGCTCCAAGCCATCCTTCCAGTATTGGAAGCAGGGGTTTGAACTAACACCCCACTGGCTCAGATTCCCAATGTGCCCCACTGCTCCCGTTCCCTGGCGGATTGCAGCAACAGATTGCCATGTTTACTCTACCACATGACGCCATTAAAACCTGTTACTGTGATCTCAGACACTAGGACAGAATTAATTATTGACTAATGACAGCAAACGTGGCTGTTAGGGCGACGGAGGGAATCTCAGTAGCATCCTCCCCTGCTGGGTTTACTCTGGTTGGAGATGAGCAGAAAGTTACGCAGTGGGTTTTGGCTTGTCTGTCAACAACAGGTCTTTGGATGTTTGGATTCTGCAATCAGCATCATTCCAATTAAATTCTTTGTGTGGCTACGGTTTCAGATATCTCGTGACAGGAGTGAGGGCTCAAAAGCTTTACGCCGACTGTGTCAGACATGCATGATCTTTATTTTTTCACCAAGGTCATTTTATTATTATTCATTGTGAGAAAAGCGGAGAGCTGACTGTAATATAGCATGGAAATCTGAAGATCAGACATTGCCCAGAAATGAACATATTTTGTAGACTGTTCTCAGAAAAAAATACATATTGACCAGCACCTGACATGTTTACTAGCTTTTAATGGTGGTGTCTGTGCTTTCAGGTAAAATGTGGCTATATTATGTTCTGGAATATGGAATTGTCTCTACAACCATGACTGATTAATCTAAATCAAAAGTGAATGTCACTGTCTGTATATTTGTCAGAGCCATTGATTATGGCTGATGTGCACGAAAACAAGCCTGTGTCTGAATGGAACATGAGGGGCATATTAATGCAATAAGGAGAAGGGCTAACATGTAGGCTGTGAAATTCCTTAATGTCACAGTGCCATGTTCATTCACATCTGAATCTAATGAGCGCATTACTGAGGCAACAGGTTGGTTTCAGTGCAGTTCGGTCCACCTTCATCCATCCGTCTTTCCACCCCACCATGCCGGTCAAACCCCCACTCACAATACCCTCCACAAAACATAGGATGCAGAGACATGTTGACAGTCTTAGGCATCCACCATCAAAAACCTGTATCATACTACACTTGAAAACGTCCTACAAAGATGGACAGTGCCTTTTTACATCTCTGCCCGCTCGAGTGACGTCACCCTTGAGGCAGCTGAAAAGGATCGAACATGACGTCATTGCATCGAAATCAGCATGCGGAGGGGATTATTTGTATCAGTGCTAAGAACGCACCTGTACCAAGTGTTTACCATGATGTCATCGATACAATATTTGGAATTCAGTGGGGAATTAAAGCCGCTCCACATCTATAGATGGAATATTTTCGATGTATTGTTGGCAGGTTCTTTAGTTATATTGGCATCCATGCTCAATATATGGTTGATTGTTTGTTTTTTTACTAGATTTGGGCACACACTGTGGTCAGAGTTTTCTTGGAGACTTTTCCCACTTTGGTGCTAATTCTTAATTAACATTGCAGGAGAGGGAACTTTCCCAACTGAAAGGGAGAAACATATTTGACTGCAAATTCTTCAAACTGATGTGCTGTCAATCACTGACTGCTACAAGCCACTGTAAGCCACACAAGCCCCTTCCAAAATGGAGGAGATTTAAACCATCTTGGCAGTATAGCCTGTGAACAAATCTGTGGGATTGGTTCCCATATGTTCTTCTCACGTCTGTTAATTAAGAAGGATCACTCTGTATTGGCATTCATGAACTGCATGGATAATGACTTAATGTGTTTGCATTTAGTCCTCTGTGTGTAACTTTCTTTCTCACAAAACACTGGCTACATTTTGCATTCAGATTGAACTCGGCATTGCTTTTATTCGTGTACAAAGAATGATTCTTAACACAGGACCTGGCTTTGTATTTAGTCAGAGGCTAAAACTCCTTGAAAACAGTTAAAATTAGACCTCTGCAAACTGGAAAGGAGGTCATCATTTACTCCACAAGAAATCTGGGACAGGACACAGAACATGTCACCAATCTGAGATAAAATGTGAATGCACCGAAAGCTAGAAAGAACTCCAAAGGCACGATCTCCTTCCAAATACATTCTCGTCACCAGAGGAATAAAGACACAATTACAACTCAACAACTCATTATGTTGCCGCACTTCCTCTTATATCTCTATGTCAAAGCTATTTATTCACATTGCTTGTTCAGGGTATTGGGTACTATTATGGTGTATATGATGACATGCAGTACTACTTTACCAGAGTTGACCCTTTCCCACTTTATGTGTCTCTTCTCCAGAGGAGGGTGAGTACTTCCTGAAGGTGCTGATCCCCAGCTATGCAGCCGGCTCTATAATTGGCAAGGGCGGCCAGACCATCGTACAACTGCAGAAAGAGACGGGTGCCACCATTAAGCTGTCCAAATCCAAAGACTTCTACCCAGGTAAGAAAGGACCCTCAGTAATTAAAATCGATGAGCATAAAGGCTTATATATATATGAGAGGAGTCGTCTGACTCAATCCCCAGCTGAAGGAGTGATGCTTTGGTTTAAGTGAGAATTTGATATGTCTCTTCATCTGGCTTCCCATGAATAATTGAAGTCCCTTTTAATCACACACCAATTGTAAAGACTTTAAACTTGATTACCTTATGTCCTTGAGGAACTAAATATTCATGTAGATGTTACAGTTGTCAGACGCAGCATTCAAGTCTGCAGGAAATTTCAGTTTGAAGTAAAACTAGGGTAGGCAACGATGGAGAAACTAGTGAAAGAGAGCCAGATTTTGAAATTATCCAACCGCAAAAATTCCACCCTCTCTCTCTTCAAGCCTCCCTCCAAATTCACTCCCCCAAAACACATGTTCATACACAATGAGTGCACAGGCAGAGTGTGCACAGGTAGGCAGTAAGGCAGGTAGGCAATCATTTCATTTGGACAGATTGAAATGATGTGCTTATTACAGTCCTGCGGCCGCTACAGATACCGGATTTTCTTTCATTTTTGTTTCACAGCATTTGATTCATTGATTGCTGTCAGGATGTAAAAGAGAATTTCAACAAATATAACAACAAATGCTTCGGAAATAAATTTCCTACCCCAGCTTTAAGTTGCTTGTCTTGCATGTTGCAAAAAAAACAAATTAAAAATTATGTGACGCAGAGGACATGTAGCATACATCGAAAGCATTAATTGTGCTGGAGAGCCTCACTCAAAAATGGCAACTGAAGAAGGATGCTTGTGCAGCTCGGTGACCCCTATCACATGGAGGGCAAAACTGAACCGTCTTATCCTCCAAACACAAACGCCTGAGTGGTAGAGGAGTCTGGGTGTTTGTCCTTCATGCCTCAGAGGAGGCTTCAACCTTCTGAAAAATAACAGGTGCTGAGCGTCTCTGCTTATTAGGTCCAGATGTTTCTGTGATAACTGATGCAAGCAAATAATCCCCGTGTAGTAGTATACTTTTTACTGTATACATATTTATTCCCTCTTTAGGAAGGTAATTTGTAGCAGTGCACATGGCCTATGAAATATGAGTGGCACAGAATATATACGTGAGAAATTATTTCAAATGATAGGGTTCACAGTCAGTTCCCCGATTCCCTTAAGCAACTACCAGCAAAGACAGAAGACAGAGCTTGTTGTTCAGAATTTAGTTTTCCTTTATAATGGCTACGTTCATGAATGTGTCCTATGACCTCTACAATTTTAGCTGAAAAAGATTTTAGTTTTAGATCACAAAATATTACACTGCCGACAGGAAAAAATGCTCAACATAGTTTGAGTTTGACCTGTACTGTGGGGAGTTACATGTGATATATTGGACTGACTGAACCGTGGCAAAGAATTACTGAGCTTTGGGGGAGAGGAAAAGAAGGATGTGCTAGCAAATATTTTGCCTGTACTTTTTCTTCCACCATGTTTCTGTTAGCCGTGATGTCTAGGCACAGGCAGTGTTGTATGTTGTACAGATTTTAAAGCCCCTTGAGGCAAATTTGTAATTTGGTATATTGGGCCATATAAATAAAAACTGACTTGACTTGATGAAAGGATGTTGATGTTCAGAAGGCACCGCTTGAAATTCTCCGCACACAAGGCCAACTATGTTTACGGGAATGAATTAGAGCTGCTTCATTGGAATAGGGCCGAATGAATGATATGTATCTTTATTTCTCTTTCTGGATTGTGGATGTGTTCATAGGCCACCACCTGCTCTGCCCATCCCCCTACTCATTATCGTGATGAGTGAGAAGAGGAGTTCAGGGAGAGGGTGCTGGCAAGGATTTGATTGGGTGGTTGTTCTGGCCCACACAAGTAAAATGAAACGACTGCTACTGTACACTGCACAATAGCTGAGAGTGTCACTTTCTGAGAAGTCAGTAGAGGATAAACCCTTTTTAAAAACTTAGCTGGATGAAGACTGGGCAACTTGGTGAAGTTTGTCACAGCAACATAGAGATGTTATGTCCTGAAATACAAAGGCAAGCAATTCGGCATGTCAAACTTGTCAGCTACATCTGTTTTACCTTCCTTCATTGTTGAATCCTCTGCAATTTGGGCTAATATAGCATGCTAATGCCATTGCTAACAGTTCACACCCTCATCTTTGGTCCTGCAGCAGCCTGAGCACGCTCCAACTACTGCACAATCGCACACTAGAGAAATCAAGGGACAGCAACCGATGCAGCCATTTTCCTCTGCAATCCTCTCTGTGATGGCTCAGTCTGAGACTCCCACCCACCTCACATCTCCCATCCGTCAGTGTAAGACATGAGACCATGTCTTGATGGCAGCTGCACAACTGGGCCCTGCTGTGGTGGACTGAGATGGATGAGCGGAGATAGTGAAGGGTGTGGATGATGCATGATTGTATGTGAGTGAGGGGACAGGGGGGCCGGCCCAGAAATAGCCTGTTTCAATCTCTCTCTGTGGACGTGACCCCTCTCCCAGCTGTACTCAAGCTGCTCTAACACGCGCCAAGTTTCCTCTGTCCTCCTCCCCACTCACTGTTTCTCTCAGATTTGGTTGCTGGTATTTGGGAGAGTTCAGGCCAGATAAGATGACATCATACTTCTCTAAAAATTTTGCTTGCCTCTCAACACATGGGCACTGACTGTTTTTGTTTTTATTATCTGGTTTGAACCCATCTGAACTGCTGCATGGCTGGATTACCCGAGCCCCCTTAAATGCAGCCCGCTATGCATTCACCCACTCATACTGTGCATTCAGCACATACACACACCTACTCACACCTACTTACACACATCCGCATATTAAAGCAGCTGCAGAGAGAGCCGTGGGAGTTCACGATCTGAACATAAACTTAGAAACAAAACTTCAAACCCTTTGCTTTGTGCAGCTGGCCTCCAGCCAGGTACATGTATTGAGTTACTTTGTACAGCACAAACAGATGAAGCTGTTGTGATGTCATAGAAACACTGGGTGTATGTTTTCCATTATCTGATCATTAAAATATCAGTCACATCATGTGACCTCATATTGGAAAAACACCCCTATTCCCAAGAGTATAAGGTCAGGTATTTCCTTCAAAAAAAGAGCAGAAAATACAGCAAATGTCAACCATATCTCCACATGCTGTAAGAGAGTATCACTTCTGTCTAGAATGACATCACGGGCAGGTATTTCAAACTTCAACTTCACTACTGTAGCATTCTGAAGGATGGTTCTGTTTTACGGTTAATGCTTAATGTAGTAAGCCTCTCTGTTTCCCTGATCGACAAGCACAATATTAGATGTGTCGTTGCAACCAAACAGCTGTTTCTTTTTGTGCCTGGCAAAAGTCAGTTGATTAAATGGGCACTCCTACAATTTTACATATGGAGCTCAGTTCACTCGTCACAAGGAGTAGTACCAAAGTCCTTATAGGCAAGTCATGCCACTCGGCATCCATCTTGGCAGCTATTTCGGACTAACAAGACCAGGCTCCTATCTGAATGAGAGAGCCAGAACTGCACTTTTACTGGACACCGGGACATAAAAACTACAGGAATAGAATCACCAGTGAAATCTAATAAAAATGGCTGAAAAAGTTTGATGACTTTGCCTCAAAAATAAGCGATTGGCTAAAATATGTTTCCTGCCTCGGCTGTTAAAAGAAGACGATCGGCTTTCTAGCGAGCGTCTTTGGCGTTACGGGTTTTCCCTATAGAGTTGTAGTGAGGATTCTTAAAGTGGCATGTCTCCTCTATATACGTCTCTGGTAGTACTCAGTCTGTGATGATGTAATCAGGGTTATCTCATCTTGGCGTTAGAGACTACACATTTTCAACTGAAAGCTTGCATTACAATGTGGAGGGCATTTGTGGGCAAATCAGCAGGGAAGGTCTACTGACAGGCACTACTTCGTTGTATTCAACATGAAAGGTCTAATGAAAGACACTACTGAGTTGTATTCAAACTGTCTTGAAGCTCAGATCAAAGTCCTACCCTGGAAGGTTGCACTTTGTGTCAGGATTTCTTCTAATAGTAAAATCCTTGATGTATTTTAACAAAACACATCAGACATTCATTACAGCATTCCCAAATGATGCTTTGTTTATGTTTACATTTTACAATTACAATTGCAGTTTAGTGGTAAAAAGCCTTACTTGTCCGTCTTACAGCGTGTTAGGACCAGGTAGTACTAAATACCAGAAAAGGTCTATGATGAGCATGGTGTGTTTACAGCCTTTTCCCAGTGATTGTTGGGAGTCTCTGGGCGCAATGTGAGGTAAAAGTTGTGCTGGAGACTTTTTTTTCTAAATTGCTGGATATAAATGGAATCCCACAAGATCCCCACATTATAAATCTGTGTTTACATTTTAGAAAAGCATGACATATGGCAACATCTTGACAAGATGAATATATTCAGCATTAAGATTTCCAACAAAAACATTCCAGCTCAATTTGTAGTGTGAATAATTACTTTAAAAATCTGCTAATGTGATGACAGTAATTATGGGTGATACTTTATGTGTGGCATGCTAACAATCTGATTAAATCAGACAAAGGATTTGGACAAGCTAAGGCAGAGGCAAAATCCCATCACAGAAAACGTTGTACATCAGGATCAAGATAGAAGACCTGAGAGACATTGCTCATTTGGGGAAAGCAGAAGGCTGAGATGTATGCTCTCAGGGGCATTGACACATTTCTCTCCCCTGCAGCCAGCAAGTGAAAGAGCTAACTCCTACTGCAACTCAAAGCTCAGAGATTTTATTATGAAATCCGTCACCTTCAAAAAGAGACAGAAAGGCAAGAAGACTGATGCAAGCAATACGGGAAGTGAAAAGGGCGGAGAATAAAAAAGTAATATTCAGATAGTTTCATGTCCTCTTTATGGTGTGCATGGTGTTAATCTGATTAAAAAGTTTTAGCATATATCATGGTCTCTGCCTTAGGACAAACTGACATAAAAGCAGCACTGTCACTCATTGAAGACTCTTCTAAATTCAAAGATGTTTAACTAGAGGTTGCTGTACCAAGTCAAGGAGAGAGACCTCCTCACCCAGCAGTGAATCTTGGAAAAGTGAAGAAAAAGCAATTCTCGGGGCAGTATGTCTTCTAAGGATGTGTTGCATCACTCAAGATGGCCTAGTTTATAATTTCTTGCATCGGGGTAGGGCAAGCAAAGAGATTGCTTAGTCAAAGTAATTTCCAATAAGTCAGACTAAGGAGAAATCACCGTCTGCACGCCCCAGTTTTTCATGTTTACTTCCAGTGAAATTAGTTGTTCAATTAGTTGTTCAAAATCATGTTTTATATTTTGTGCCTGTTATTTGTATCCTGGCTGCATATACAGAGCAATTCCATACACGAGAATTAATATAATTTCATCATTTCCTTCAGCATACTCCCCATTGTAGAAACAATGGGAAAAAGGCCTAACAGGAATTACAGAAAAACAGTTTATCTTTATTCATTTTCAAAGAAATGACCCTGGATTTTGGATATTTTTGAAAATGTTAACTGTAGCCAATGCCTAGAAATCTTCCTGCATGTGATTCATTTATTGAATTGTGTCTGTTATCATTTTGAAATGTTAGTAATAATGCATGTGCCCCAAAACACAATCTTCAGCAGGTCAAGTGCCTGCACTTGCAAACTTCAGTCTGTCACTTTGTCACTTCAAGAATGATAAGCAGGTGTAGCACAAAACACCAAGAGGCACCAATAGTGCTTCTGTCCTGAGCACCAAGAGATTTGATTTATAGCCTGCTTGTCTTTCAGTAGGGTTTTTACCTTGGTTTATTTTGGTCACTTTAAAAAAATATAGTGAGAGTTAGAAATATGGTTAAATGTGCTTGAACTGCATCTCCATTAATTTTATTTAATGTTCTTTGTGCATTATGTAGTACTGTATAGCTATTGTCAAGAATTTAACTTGGAAACTAAGGAAATAAGGTCAGTCACAGGTCAGGTGCCCTGTCCCTCATTTTGCCCAATTAGAGTTTCCTACTACTTTTCCTGATATATAACTGACCTATTGATTTAAATCCATTATTAGACATGTCTATGGTATAAAGCCAAGCAGGTCTGACTCTGACTAATTTCCCTGGATTTATTTCAGCATTTATGGAGTGCTGATAAATGGCTACGAGGACAGATGCAGATATGTGGGTGTGTGTCACCCAACCTTGTAATCTGAGATGCAATTGAATTAAAGATGAAAATACCAAACATGAAATAGAGCAGCACGTTTCGGACACAAGAATTCCTTGTTAGTTACTCTTCCCCATTTACAAATTATGCTCAGTCAATGGGGAAAATGGGACACTTTCCCCTTACTAAGATATTTGCCTTATTCCAATTTGCTGTCTGTGAAGCCATCAAAGAAAATCAGGATAGATTTCACATCCTTTTCCACCAGAGAACAGTAAATGTTAAAGAGAGCAAGGAAGGAAGGTTGATACAAAAGGGAGAGTGTTTTAAAAATCGTGCAAGCGAGTATAAAGGACTCGCTGTTGCATCACCTGTTTCCACGGCTCGGCCCCTTTACCATGGCAACGGAATGCCGGTTGGGTCGTCAATGTGGGTGTAGAAAGAAGCCTAGAGGAGGAACAAGTGTGTGCTTAGTCTATTAGAGCTGCAAGGCAAGGACGGGCTCAGTATTACAGCACTGAAAGAGTTACATCATTGAAGAGGAATCCTTCTCTCCCCCTGTGGCTCGCTAACCAAGCACGGTTCTTTCTTTCAGCTGTTTCTCTGTTGATTGTGTAAATGGAGGAAGTGAGGAATAGCTTAGTAATTGGGTATCTTTGTAAAATGTCATGGAACATTTTTCACTGCCAAGACATCTTAATATAAATGTAGATTTTATTTGCCCCCCGGCAAATCCCTCAAATCTGCTTGCTATGTACCCACTCAGAGCACATTACAGCAGCTGATCACTTGTGTTTGTCCTCTCCCTCCTCTCTCATCGCAGGAACAACAGAACGCGTATGTCTGATACAGGGTACAGTCGAAGCCCTCAATGGTGTCCACAACTTCATTGCGGAGAAAGTCCGCGAGATGCCCCAGAGTGCCCAGAAACCCGAACCAGTCAGCATACTGCAGCCACAGACCACTGTCAACCCTGACCGCGTCAAACAGGTGAGATACTGGACAGTCAAAAGGGTCATGAGTGTGTGTGGTCACAATGTGGTAGGAACAGTTCACTTCCAGGAGACCTTATTTATTAGTCAACAGTCTGACTTGTTCTCGGGGCCATGACCCACAATCTGGTAGGGTCAGGAAAATGTGAGGGTATGTGGCTATTTTTATCTACAGTCTTTCATAGCTAGACAGAGCCATGTGGCAGCTGCAGCCTAAACCCCTGGGATTAACAAATCGCTGAGTAAAGCGGGGGCTGGTGTAGTACTCTGACTCAGTGAAAGATATCCCTCTTTCTGTCGAACGTTTTTTCTGGTAAATCTTTCTCTTGTTACCTTTTATTGCTACTTCAATCTTTCTGTTTCTCTGCAGGCCAAACTGATCGTGCCCAATAGCACAGCTGGGCTGATCATTGGCAAGGGTGGAGCTACCGTGAAAGCAGTGATGGAGCAGTCAGGGGCTTGGGTGCAGCTCTCCCAGAAGCCGGAGGGCATCAACCTGCAGGAGCGAGTGGTAACCATCAGTGGGGAGCCTGAACAGAACCGCAAGGCTGTGGAAATCATAGTGCAAAAGATCCAGGAGGACCCTCAGAGCAGCAGCTGCCTCAACATCAGCTATTCCAACGTCTCGGGCCCCGTGGCCAACTCCAACCCCACCGGCTCCCCCTACGCAAATACGGCCGAGGTGCTGCCCAATGCAGCTGCAGCAGCTGCCACTGCCTCAAGCCTTCTGGGCCAGGCCGGCTTGACAGGAATGGGCGCCTTCCCTGCTGCCATGTCCAGCTTCTCTGGCAATGACCTGCTGGCCATCACCTCAGCCCTCAACACGCTGGCCAGCTACGGCTACAACACTAACACCCTGGGCCTAGGCCTCAACCCTGCAGCTGCTTCTGGGGTCCTTGCTGCAGTAGCAGCTAGTGCTAACCCGGCTGCTGCTGCTGCAGCTAACCTACTGGCCTCCTACGCTAGCGATGCCTCGAGCAGTGCTGGCCACCCTGCTACAGGCCTTGGGGGGTTCTCCTTGGGTTCTCTAGCAGCTGCTACAGGGGCTTCCAATGGTTACCTAAATGCTTCATCCCCACTGATGGCCTCCTCCCTATTGGCAACAGAGAAGCTGGCAGATGGGGCCAAGGACGTGGTTGAAATAGCTGTTCCAGAGAATCTGGTCGGTGCCATTTTAGGGAAAGGAGGGAAAACGCTGGTAGAGTACCAGGAGCTAACAGGAGCCCGCATCCAGATCTCCAAAAAGGGAGAGTTCATTCCTGGTACTCGGAACCGTAAAGTTACCATAACAGGGTCGCCAGCCGCTACGCAAGCAGCGCAGTATCTGATCAGCCAGCGGATCACCTATGAGCAGGGCGTGCGCGCTACCAACCCACAAAAGGTGGGCTAAAAGGAAAAAGAAGAGGAATGAAGGAAAGGATGAAGACAGAGTTAGAAGGGAATTGAGAGGGTCACGATGAATAGAAAAAAGAAACGTCCAAATATCTGTTCAATATTTCAGTATTAAATGAGAGAATCACAAAGGAGGAGGTGGGGGAGACAACCAAGATAAGTGTGTGTGATATGTGAATGTGTTTTTAGGACTGATGTCCTGATGTTTTTTAAAAGTTTGTGTCGAGTCCTTTTGACGATGGTGATCAGAGTAAGCTGAACTGGTCCACTGCCAAGCTGCAGATTCAAGGGTGAGGCCGCAGGGTACCACCCTCCTCCAAAACCTCATAGCTGTTTTATTTTCTGTTCGGGTTTTGTTGGTTTTAATTTCAGTTGCAAACCTCAGCTCCCGGTGAGTTGAGCGTGTCAGATGAAGTTCCAGCCAGCTGATAGAGCTGTTTTACAAACCTTGCTCTTTGTATACAATGTAGAAGGCATTGTTAACAGGGGAGAGGTTTTATGACAAGCACCTGAGGTCATCTCAGTCTATGGGGAAGCAATCTGAGTATAATTTCTTCAAAGAAATCATATCTATGTTGACATATGTTGAATTCTGGCTCATATCATGATTGAAGTTTCTAAATTTGGGTATTTTATATTTTCATCCTTTATTTATTGACATGGTCTCATTCAAACACAAATAGATAATTTAAACCTGTGAATGCAGGTTGATCTGAATGTAAAAACAATATTAGCCTATTGCTATTTTTTATTTACAGGGATCAAATATTGTGTTGCAGTGAAAGAAATGTATAACTCAAACCCAGTCTGAACTTCACTGTTGCTGTCTGCAAGTATAGTTCAGGGGTTAAATAATCAATGTGAGAGGATAGAGGAGACACACAGGAATGTATAAATATATTTTACATGAACACACATAGATAATGCTCCCACAAACCCACAAACACTGAAACGTATTTGCATATTCAGTCACAGCTACAAACACACAGAAATATGTTGTTGTTTAACCCTTTCTTGGTGCTATAGGATTAGATTTATATCTACTTTACCATGAAATCAGAATCTCTCTGGCGACTATTCTCTCTACTTGATTTACTTGATGTGTCGTCCAGCCATTAGTAGCCCGTTGGATCTGACCCAGCCTCTCACCTAATGAAAAAGGATTGATTTCAGCATTTCACGATGAAAAGCAATCCAGTCTTAATATTTCCATCCTCGCTCCCAATGCAGGTCTTTTTTTCCCCCTAAAAATTGGCCATACTCTACATTTTACCTGACAATATTTTTGCCTTAGTCACACATTTGTTACTCCCAAGAATTAACTTAAAGCTCAGACTACCTTGAAGCAGTGTCTAACCAGTTCAGTTCGCAAAGAGAACTAAGCACTACAAAAGCATTTTGATAAGAAAAAACTGTATGAACCAATATCTGTGAACAAAGAAAGAATCTATTGCCTTTACATTAAGGGTACCAAATAGTCAAGAGACATACACTAATGAAAGGGAAGTAGAATGACACTTGAAAAGAAGGTTTTGGACTTTTTCTGTGAGCCATCCTTCTCAATTTGTATCAAGACAAAAACAAACAGACTCTGCGGTTCATCCAGGCAGACTGTTATCGTTCCCAAAACACGTTAACGCTCACTGACTTTAGGTGGAGCACGTAATAAAACATCATGAAATGTTTTGGCATCGTTGTCTTTTATGGGCAATTGTTTGTCTAATGCAGGGAGGCTAATTGTCTAGAGCATTTCCAAGCATTCGAAGATTACCTTGGCTTCCTTCTGTGCTGCTATCCATGGTGTTCATCCTGAGTACACTGGGTCTCTGAAGACTGCACTGTGAGACATTAAGAACACAATGTAAAGCGTGTCTGTCCCTGCTGGGATGTGAGTATATTTTAATGTGCACATCTATGTCACATACACAAGACCTACCAATACTGACAGAAGGGATATCTCTCCACAAGAGCATTTATACTCCAGCGTCTTGTGATGTTTCTGTTTACCAGTACCAATGCACTGCACTTAAATTAGCGAACCACAAATTATTCCCACCACATTTTCCTGCACTGTATTCTCCAGTCCTATTACGTCCACTTCCCCACTCTCGAGACATCTTTCAATTGTCCCCATCAACCCAAGCTCTATGATCAGCTTCCTGAATACACGGCTGTGAGGGTTGGTGCTGATAAGTGTCCAAGAAAATCAGAACCACTCCCTTTTTTTGGGAAAGTTAATGAATAGCGTGTTCTCTTTTTCTTTTTCATAACTCATGTTTGAAAGTAAATGGATTTGAAAGTGTTTGAAGCAACTCTTTGTGTCTGAACATTATGCGTGGCAATTGCAACAGCGAGCCTTTCTTCCTGACTGAAATCGTTCCTTTCACTACGTGTCTGGAAGGCTTCACAGTCATCCATAACTACAATGTGGCCACTAATGAAATCATAGCATAGATAACCTTTTACTGCCCAAGAATTTAGCATATAATAAGATACAAGCACAAAACAAGGGGATGTTTTATCAATGCAACTGGACTGCATGACTGCAGAGAGCTCCCCTTCAAAGCTCTCTGATCTATACATTGTGCCAAATACTATTTCTCTCTGCCCCTCATTAATTTTCCTCTTTCTCTCAACATTTTATTCCCCTGCATGTTGCTGTTTCTCACTGTTTTGGGATTCCTCCTGTGTCCTAATCCCTGTCCGTGCTTCTTCCTACACTGTGCTCTCCCCCTCTTTCTCCTTCCTCCTGTCTTGTCTTCTCATGGGCGGTGTGTTGGGTGTGCTGCTGGTGGGAGTTATGCACTATAGGTCATAAGGGTATGAAAATATTTTCCCAGGCCGTAGAGTTCACAAGGCTAAAATGCACAGAGAACACCTGCCTCCAAAACTGTGACACCCACAAGACCAACCAGCAACGTTAGCTCAAAGTATCAAATTCCCTCTATAAGAAGAACAAGTAGGATTTACAGGAGTTTAGACTGTGAACTATGGCCTTTAAAGGGAAGATAAGGTGTTTTTTCTTCCAAAAGGAGGCAAATCTTGGTTGAATATTCATATGTTGGCTGAACAAACTGAGCTCATATTTCAGCCTCCAAACAAAGCATAGCAAGGACAGAATGCATAAGATAGTGAGAGTAAGGTGGGAACATGTTTGTGACCTCAAGCCGAAACAATGACATCCTTTATGCATATCCTCTTATCTGAAAATGACTAGAATTCATTTCTGTGGAATACAATATGTCATGTCATATGATCTAAATGTACTTTATTGTAGCTATTCTAGTTTGTAGTCCAAATGCAGTCCAGCGTTGTCGATACAATGTGAACTATGTTATATTTGTGTGGATGATGAGAGTGCCAACTAAGCCTGATTAAGATTAGCTTCGCGATTTGTTTGTGCATTATGATGACTCATCATCAGCCGGTGGTGTCCATATTTCTGTCATTGATGATTTAGTTTGACAGTAAGAAAATGTAAAGAATATTGGAAGCAATATAGTAGCATGTTGTCCTGTTTTGTGTTTTATGTCTGTTGTATGAACCTTTGAAATTACTAAGATTTTGAATGAATAGGTTTACATGTACTTTTTGTAAGTTATGAAAATGCTGCTATTTGATAAGTAAACTATACAAAAATATTTTAGTTGAAAAGATGTCTGGTCTGTTGATTAGAAACATGCTCTAAAAGGCTGGAGCATAAAACGAGGTGTATAGAATACTATACAGTACTGGTAAGATAGTAAAAGTAATAATAGACTCCATAGTACAACCTGTGCCAAACTAGACCTCCGCAGCTTCTGAATTTGTAGATGTGCGATCAAATGTTAGATATCAATAACTTGTTTAGAAGTGCTGATCAAGTGCCAATCAAACACTGTCTTTTAAGTTAAGAAAAGATAATCAAATACATTACTTAAGAAAACAAAGGACAAAGAACTTTTTGTGCATTGTTTTATCCCATAGTTACATAGAGTAAGAGTTAAAGATTGTGATTTTTATGGATCCATGTTGTTTTACTCTCCATGCATCCCTTGTGTGTTTGTTTGACCTGTGGCTTAAGTACTGCTGTCTCACAAATGTCTCTATAGGCCAGCATGGACTAAGCATAACATGTTATAAGCATTCATAACATACCATTAACAATCAAAAATGTGTTTGTGGAGTTAGGTGTTATCTTTTTGCACGTCTTCTATTGCATGGTATCAAAGTAAATTATGGAGGAAAAAAAAAATTACAAAAATTTGCGAGGTGTCTCGCAACATTCAAAGACATGACGCTGCATGCAGTCAAATGTAAAGCACTTAAGTTTACTCGCCTCATGTTAAAAAGGTTGTTTTTTTTATGTCGTGAGTTGGGAGGGAGCTCATTATTGTCATGTTGGCCCAAAAAAAAAAAGACACACACACACACACACACACACACAGACACACACACACACAGACAGACATCTCAGATCCACTCCTCATCAATCAAGTTCATCTCTCTACATGTCATCAGAGAAGATATTTTGATTTTTAGGTACAGTGAGGAGTATTAAAAATGTGAAACAAGCAAACGTGAAAATGTTATTCAGTGCATTGGCTCCTTGTGTTCAGCTCTTTTAGGGTATCAGGCATGCATTTCTTTTAGAAACAGGTTGAACCTCATATAACCTGCCCCATAATGTTTTGGGATTTTCTTTTGTGTCATAGCTTAAAAGCCCAGATCTAATCTATGAATGTACCCATTTATTCTTTTTTTGAAATTTCTGTTGAATGTTATCGGTCTTTAATGTAAATTCAGGGCAGGAATGTCACATACATGTAGAGTTAATATCTATGTCGGATTTCAGCTATAGTCAGGTAGGCCTCACACGGCCATAGTCATGAACCAGATATGTTTTAACACAACTTCCGATTCGCTGTCAACATTATCTTGTTTGTTTGGTGTTGCATAAATGCACTTTACTGATCAGTGGGTCATATTGGGTGTGAAATGAAACAAACTATGTTGGCTTTCAACAGTTTAATTGATTTTTTTTTTTGACATTACTTGCTGTTGCTCTGATGTTACCTTTATTTATTAGTTCCCCATAGTGGTGGGTCTCATGAACGATGGAAAGGGCTGGAGTCTCAGACAAAATAGAAAAGTAGCACCTGTTTCCTCACTTGAAGGTTTCTCCTTCACATTCCCTTCAACAGAGGTGTGTGTCAGTCACTGAGTGCTTTGTTTTTAACATGTGAAACCAAGAGGGATCTGTAGACATTTGTCCTTTTGCATCCTCTTTTGCTTGAAATCACAAATTCGAAAAGGGTTTTTTATTTCTTCAGCAAATTGGGATTGAACCACTGGGCTGAAGGTACTGAGGGATGCAAGCTCAAGGTCTGGCTGATACAACAGTCAGATCTGAGAGACATAATCGGCACCAGCAAAATGAAGATCGCCTCTGCCACCTCAACACGATAAAAATCACAGAGGAAACCTATTAGTCTTTGAGTGGCCTAGTTACCTGAATGATATTTCTCTCTTTATATTGTGTTTTACAAACCCCTGTCATTGCAGTTACTGGTTCACATCTGAATGCCAAACAAATTACAGAATCATTCCAAAAGTTGTTATGTTTGTTTTTATTTTCACTCCAAATGTGTCCCGGACGTTAATCCGCCCCCCACGGAGCCCTTTCCCAAGAAGGCTAGGACTGGTTTTAAATGCTACAAACTGGCCAAGGCTGCTTGCTCCTCTCTTAAAACCTTGTCTCCCTGAGTCTCACTCACTCAGCCTACAAGATATCACGAATATTGTTTCATTACACTGAGCACCTGCTACTGTGTCCGCCCTTTAAACGAACGGATTAAGGTATTTCTGAGCCCTTTCGTCTGAGAAAATAGAGGATTCTTTGCCAACCAGACATGAGGCCATTTTTGTCTTTGACCCTCTGAACCTCCCATGAACTTAGTTGACCTTCTCCATCCCGAAGAACTCATGTATGTGTTATATATTTTACAGCACTACTGTCAAACTCTGCAAGACTGTTTGTTTGTTTTCTGGTTATCTGGACAATTCTGCAGGGTTGAACGCTTGCTTAAGTGGAAACTGAAGAAAGCATGTCAGTACCTTGCAACCATTTTCACGTCATTGTAAATTTTCTTTCGGGGTTTGGTTTTACTTTGGTTAACCTCTGTTCTTTCCATCTCAGAAAAAAAAATGGACTGACAGCATAAGATCAAATATTCCAAGCTAAGACGAGTGATGTTTTGTTGATTGGGTACATTTCTCTTTGATATAAATGACAACAGTTCTGTCTTTCGTTTGTGAAGAGGAGAATCTGTGAAAGTCCACAGTGTTAACTACCTAAAGGGCTTTCTAGGACAGCATTTATATGTCTTTTAAAATGAAAAGGTTCTCGGAATATATTCAGAAATGGGAGGAAAATGTCTTCTTGTGCCAAAATTGTGAAAGCTTTTTATGGCAAATATTGTCAGCAAGAGTGCCAAATAATTCCACACTGAGCCAAAAGGCAGCCAGCCTACATAACTAAATGTTAGATCACTGGAATGGTTACGTCCCATTTCCACTCCCCTTGAAAAACATCACCCTAATTGTATGACGTTTGAGCTCATGTACCATTATTGTTATGCTGCCAGTCTGTTTTCTGCTTTTGTCAGAGAAACATCTCAGAAGCAGTATATTTTCTAAATGATACACTGTTGATAAAAAGACAACAGCTACTATGGCGAGGGAATGAGAGGATTTTAAAAGTGTCATTGTTTTTATTATTAGTTTATTTGAACATTATTCATTAATAGATTTAACGGTAATGACTATTTAATGTAACTGTAGTACTGTGTTTGTAAAAGAAATTCAGTGAGTTGTGTTTTATGACTCGTGGACTACCAGTGAAGTCAGCATTTCAGTGTTAATAATTGAATTGTTTTTTAAAGATTATTTTTGCGACGGCAACAAAGAGTCATTATAAATGTTCATTTTAACATCACTTGTCTTCTGTTCTTTTTATTCTCCACCTTGTTCCTGTGCTCTGTCTCACTTGATTGAAAGGTTGAGTGTTTATATAATTGCAACTAACACATTCTGTGAATAGATCGATTTCTGGAGTGCTGAATCTGAGCACATAATAAATGTGAACAATGGCTATGTTTACATGGACACAATGCTGATACAATGAGGAATCAGATTAAGGTACAACAATTATGCTGTGAAAAGCAGCGTAAATTTCGGGAATTTATTTTAGAGTTGGTTTTGTTCACCGAGGGTAGGATGTTACATAACAGATACTACATTTAGCATCTCATTATGTTGTTCATCTTAAAAGCTTGTTTTGTTACATAGAGTGGCGGTGACTTTGGTCGGAGCCAATCTACAAACATGAACATTTGGTTCATTTAGTTAAGCATCCAAGGGATAGCTTCAAATGTTTGGCTTCTCTGTGATCACATTTTGAACACAGGTGGTTTCACTGCAAAATAAATGGAAAGATTATGTAATTATACAGGCCAAGACTGATCCACAATTTTTACACCTACTTGCCCAGCATGCATATTTTCATTATTATTAAATATGATTTATTCTATCTAATTAAATGGGTGGAGATATGCTGTGAATACCTGACCAAAATTGTTAAAGAGACAGATAAAGATGTAAGTTTGTCAAGTCCCAGTCTGTTACACAACTACACTTCCTGAGAATAGGTCTAATTGGGTAATGTCCCATATCTGAAATCACCTGTGTGTAATACCAAGGGAGGGCTGATTTTATTTTAAGTTAGAATTTAGCCAAAAGAGAGAAGAAACAAACCTCTGTGAAGCTGTTATGTCAGCATGCTAACACGCTCATGTTTAGCTGATTTAGTTTAGTAACATTTGCTGACAAACAGGTGTTTGGGCATATATTTAAATTTTGACCTGATGATTTCAGTCTGGACCAAAGTGATGATCCAACAGGCTGATGTTGCCATCCATATAGTCATGCTGCTGTCATGGCTTTAAAAAAACAGAACTGTG
>JAPMOB010073432.1:0-16806 GCA_029875015.1 Lepomis gibbosus | reverse complement strand
TAAGGCTTTCAAAAGCTGTCAGAGTCAGAGTGTTAATTCTTATTCTAGCTCTTGATAAAAAGACAGTTTAATCATACAAATGTTGAAGATTACCTCTGCCAATGGAATTGAGCTCAGTGGAGGAAGTTCACATTTTTAAATGTATTTTTACCATCATATTCTAGCTGTTTCCCCATGGGCCGCTCATAGGAAATTCATACTTTTTAGGGACAGTATGACACTGTAGTGTGGTAAGAAGGAGACTATTATCATTTTTTTGATGAATGGGTGGGTAGCCTGAATTTCTTTTATCATCTGTACATAACAGTTCTCTCTCTGTATAGAAGTAGTATGTAGTTATTAGTGACTGAACATTAGCTCTGGCAAAGAACACCAGGCCTGCATCTTCGCTACTTGATGTTCTTGCAATTTAGAACGCGATTAATATGATCAGTTTTGCAAAAACATAATCTTCAGTCACTTCAGTAAAAAAAAAAATCCATTTTCTTATCTGGGAGGATTATTGGGAAGTAAAACACATAAAACACTGAAAACGTGTATGTAACTTACTGTATGTATGTGTTAAATGTTTTCCCAACAAAGCCATTCTCTTTATTACCTTTTTGGTTTCCTTTGTGGCTGCCCATTTGTCTCTTTGTACACTTTCTGTTACTTTAAATTTACTTAACTTTACCTAACTTCCTGTTTGCCTGTCTTTGTAACAGCCTGCTGTCATCCCGCTTGCAGGCTCATCTGATTTCACATGCATGTCCACCTGCCTAGCTTAAACACCTATAAGTCTTGCCCTCTCTTTTGTCCCTGTCTGAATATCTGTCTGACCCCTTGTCTGGTTGCATATTCATCCATGTCCCTGTGTGTCCGCTTTGGTTATCGGATTTGCTGACCATTTCCTTTACCTGTCTGCTTTCCTGCCCATTCATCTGTCTTCTTCCTCTGTCAGCTTAATTGCGTAATTGTCTGCTTGTGTGTCACTCTGCCTCCCGCCTTGACTGCCTGTCTCTCAGTTAGCCTGCTTGCTGTATAGTGAGGTTGCAGACTTCACTGACCCTTATACTTGCCAGCCAAATTCCTCCATGGTTCAATTCCCCCTGCAGCAGCAGGGCTTATGAACAGATAAAACTTGAAGGTACAAAAACAACAACAACAAAAAGAAAAAATCAAAGTTGGAGCATCTATTAGATACACACCTGATCACACTGGTCTAAATTCAACAACATGCTGCAATCTCAGACTCAAAGCCTTCCATCCATACAGGCAAAATTAATTTAAATGAACACATTCAGGCCATTGAATTCTGTCTTTTGGATTGGTGTGCAATCATTTTTAAAAATTATTTATACATTTTAAAATAGGAAAAATGTACATGTTTCAAACATGAATTATATCCAGATTGTGTTTTTATAATTCTTGAAAGAATTATGAAGTAGTATGAAAACTACAATATGCCCTTGTAATCTGAATGAGACATAATTATTTGTTTTATTCAGGTTTGCGTGGAAGCCCTGATACAGTAAGCCAGTATGAACAAATGCCTGATTTTAGTTATTTAACCCCCGTATCAGTCTGCGGCCACAGCTTCAGGTGGTTTCAAAGTGACTTTTTGCTTTCTAAATGTTTATTTTCTTAAGAAATATCACTGCTATTCAGAGTTTGAGTACAAGTATCTTGTTACAAAGGTCTTGTAGTACATCATAGACACAAACATATGCTTTTATCTTTTCTGTTTTCTTCACTTGTGAGTCTTAAATAAAGTTATTCAGTCAAGTAAGGCAGGAAAACAAGGAAAAATGTTGTTCACAGGAAAAATCCAGAATTACAATGCAAAGTGATGAGGTGTATTCAGTTGAAACTAGATGTATGTATTGTATGGAGTGATGTAGAATCGGTTTTGTGTAGTGTATACAAATAAACAATTTCAAGACTTGGATTTTTACCCTTTCCTTCACAACCACCGATCCCAGAAAAGAAATAAGAAAACAAAATGAACAGAGGAAATGAAAGACTGATATGTTTGCAATCCATCAGGTGTGAAATGTTACAGACTGCTCTGCCAAGGTCAAGCTGTTAAGCAATCAAGCCAAAGAACAAGATAAGAAATAAAGTTGTTTCTATATGTTTTAATGTGCATTTTACTGGTACTGTTTGACCAGGAAGTCAAACAGAAGCATTTTCAATGAATAATCATTTTTTTCTTGTTCATTCACTAGAGTTTGAACTGTTAAATGCTACGTTTACTGATAACTACGTAGTTCATTCAACAGGTTAGAATGTGTATTGCACCACATGAAGCACCTCTTACGAATGAATGAAAGCTATTCACCAAGGGGGGAACAATTAACATTCAAATCTAAGCCAATAATAGCTTTTAATGCATGTTATCACTCATGTTAGTAGTGGCGAGGGAAAAAACACACAATAAGAATTTTTGCATCTTAACTAAAATAATCTCAGCTGCGCTTCTGTACGAAAACCGCACTACAAAGAGGACATTCTTTGATAATGGCAAGGTCTCAAATAAAGTCTAGGCCACAGAATACAAAAAGGCAATCCAGTCTAAATCTGCAAACTGGAACATACTGCAGTATAATACAGCAATTGATGAATAGTTCTCTGCAGTAGTGGTGATTTAATAGAACCCAAAGAAGATAAAGAACAAAACAACATAAACTGTACAAAGGCAGGTTGGGATAATTGAGATCTAGTTTCATATATATATATATATATATATATAACCTTGAGATTTTAGAGTGAGTCCTCTTCGGGTGCTATACTCCTGTTTGTGTTTTACAGACTTTAGAGTGAATGAAAATATAACATGACAAAAAAGATGGGCAGAGTGAACATTTGAGAAAAAAAATTAGTTGGCACAGCGGCAGAGACAGAGAAAATAAACACAGATTCCTGAGAAAGAGCAGGAGAGTGAAAGGATGGAAAGCTTATTTTTTTCAAAATATTTCTGCTCATAGTTTAAAGCTTCTCTTTATCAGCATCAACTACAACAGTCCTTCACTTCAAAGTCTTATTTTATCTCGCAGACAAGCAGTCTCTGTCAATCCCCTTTTGGACCATCGCCCCAGATTACAAAACCCAGATTCAGCAGAAGAGAACAATACGCTTGCTTTCAGCCGGCCACCCAAAGGACAGCATGGTGCCACACAGACCAGAAGTCAGGGAGGGCTGAGTCCTGTTACGCTATCTCTTCTGCCTGGTCTTGTTTTGTCTCTTTCCCTAAATAAATCTGTTGCCTCTATGTTTACCCTTATCCCCTTTTTTCAAATTTTCATGTCTGTGTTTCAGAGTTTTTCCCACATGAGGAAAGACGCGCGGCATGATGAACAATGCAGCGAAATGACTGGAACCTGAACTTTGCCTCAAACCAGAAACATTCTTGTAAAACAAAACAAAAATACTAAATAATAATAATAAAAAGTGTGAATGCATTGTCTAAAATGGTGATGGAAATGTCTGCTTTTTAATAATGTAGTTTCATTTTAAAGAAAATTGCATCTAATCCCTGATTGGTAAGGTAAAAGATTGCAGGAGGTGGTTTAAAGCTCTTGATGATGATAAGAGACACTTTGGGCAAGAGAGAATGAGTCCAATGATTAATTTCCTCACATCCATTTACAGTACAAGGATTTTTGTGTGCCAGAGTGGGGTGAAAGATTTTCTGTGTAAGTAGAATAACGTACAGGCAGGACATTTTTGCTGCGATCCCGTTTCTCCTTCAATTCTACCCTTTCAGATTTTGCTGCACCTGGATACAAAACTTTTGTTAGTGAACGAGCTGTTTAGCCCTCCCCCTTTCAATAAGAGATGTCTTTCCCTTAGACTATAAAAGAAGTGGATGTAGTCACAGTGATGTCATCCATTGGTTTGTGGACTACCGTTTTGAAGCATTGAGACTGGCATTTTTCAATCCCAATCTTGGTTTTTTGGAACCAGAAGTGATTTAGAAGTTATCGGCTACAGCTAAGTAGCTAGTTTGGACAGCACCATGCATCTGTTAGTTCCATTAACTACGGGATTAATTTGGCTACAGGAAAACAGGATTTAAACAAAAATTTCAACAAAAACATTCATGAACTAACAACACCCTCTGTCAGGGTCCAAGGTCTAAGACAAAAACATTTCGGCTTCTCTATCCTGATTGACAGGTTGCCGTGGTTGTGGCAACTTGTCAATACGAGGTAGCCACGCCCCAAAAGCATACCCTGTTTTATCATCTATTTTACCCAGAATGGGACCATAATTTACTACATGAACATCATGCTGTATTGAAGAAGACTTGAAACTAGTGATTGAGATCATAAACTCATTAGAAAAGTGTTTACTGCAATGCAATTAGACTTTTTTTTGCAATCATTCACGTGTAAGGCACTTTCACACTGGCTTCACTTTTCAGACCCGGAGATTGCCGCTGGCTCTTTCCACTGCACTTTAACACTTAAGCTGGAATTATGCCTCTCTTGGCTGCAAATAGACAAAGGCATTACTCTGAGACATTCACATTCTGTTTCCATTAAACCTTTTGTTTGTTAACTTTTTTCAGCTGAGTTTTAAACCACCACTTGACAGGTTTGCATGATGGGTTGTTCAGATTTGAGGACCTCTGCAATCCATGGTCACCCATTAGTCCATACCCTTGAATGTGACTTTGGAGAAGAACAATTCCAGCTTTAGTGTTAACTACTGTTTGCAACTGTAAATAGCTAAAATGGTGAGGTGCTATAATACAACATTTAGCTGGATATGAATTTCATTTGTCTCCAACTAATGTGCAATAGTAGCACTTGTTCACCGGCAACATTTGGTGCCAATGCAGGAAATGTGTGTTCTGTTCAAAGAGGTGGTGGATAATTTATAGATATGTTTAACATGCATGTTTGTTTAATAAGTTAAAAACCTTCTGAAACAGATTTTACTAAAGCAAATGGTATGAATATAACTGTTTGGAACAGATTGCCATACATAGGATAGAAGATTGTAAGATAGAAATTAGTGGCATTTTACCACCACTTACTATAGCTCTCACACACATTTATTGTTTATGAAGAGAAATTAAAAAAGTTGCCCATCTTTTTAGAGCCATCTGTATCAACACTTTGCTGCACAGATCCAAAAGAAGTGTTGGAGAGTGTTTTGTGTCCTTTAGGTGTCCTTATGCCATGGTTAATCTGCCATTTTAACAACTTGAAAATCATTTTTACTGGATTCAAGTCAACCATTCAAAATCTGCAGTCTCATCTGACATCCTACGGTGAGATCCATACTGTGTTAGATAATTGCCTCTGCAAACATCAGCAATGCTTAATCAATACCTCTCACTCATCTCAATGAGATGCTTATTACACCAGCTCATGTGCATTTTCATTTATCCAGCAGATGACACCGGCAAAGACAAGGGAATGCTAATATTGACACAGACCAGAAGCCATCATCCCTGTGATGCTAATCTCACGCTGACGTAAGCTTCATGCCGATTGCTAACATGTCACTATCTATTACAAAAAGGACAAAGCTCCTTGGGGCGCCTTGGTAGCTGGTTAATGCACATACAACATAACTGCAACATCCACAGTGTGAATGAAGGTTGTAAGTACAGTGAAACCACTCAAAAGTAGAGAGTTTAAAATTTCTCAGTAATACTTAGTAAGGACACAAGAACTCTGAGGACTGTGTGTGTATATATACTGGAGACTATAAATATGTTTCTCAATTGCAGAAAGAAAGACTACTGGCATAAAACAGAGCTTCAAAGCAAAGTCGAAATCTCTACAATCTCAGACATCTGCGTTCTGGTTTTGTGGTGCAGGACAACAAATGTGCCAAATAACTATCTGTCTCACATTTGCCTCAGGTGATGTGTAAAAATTTAAAGAATCCTGGCAATTGAATGTTTATACATTTAGTTTGAAATGAGATGCAGAACTGGGAATCATTTGTATGGCAGTGGAAGGAGATTAACATCATGTATATACATTATTTTGCAAAGTAGGTGCACGGAGGAGGAAATGAGGATGGGGCGTATCAGCCATGGTGAACCCCAGAGGTGATGTTGGCTGGTGAAGATGATGGATTGCTTGTCATGACAGACGGTTGCACTGGAGAGATGGGATGTGAGCCAGCACAGTATGCAGCTGGAAAAGTCCAAGCATACTGTAGCATATATGTTAAAATTAGGGAAAATGTGTTTGAGCCTCAGTCAGGCGCAGATGAGGAGCCTGTTGTTCATCAAAATCAGCAACAGGTAGATGTATCAGAATGGTAAGTGGAGTCAGCATCTTTCATTTGTTTATGTTGTTTTTTAGCTCATTAGCTTGTAACTGGCAGTGGCTGACACAACATTAATGGTTGTGAAACATACTATAAAACCTGCTATGATGGAGGTTACAGGTGTCTTGTAGGATTTGATAGACAGTGACTGGCTTTCAAATTTTGACGTACCAAATCTAGCTTGCCTGGGGTTGGTTTGAATCTCTGATTTTGGGTGAGTGTACAGACAACAGATACAAGTCAGTAAGTCAAGGTCTGACATTTTAGGGGACGTACATTTAAGAACAAAACATTTTTGAGTGTATGGGTTCTTTAATTAATTGTGTGTTTTACTGTTTCTTTCATGCTGTTGAATACATGTTAAATGATGAATGATGTCATAACTTATTTGATTCTGTATATTTATTCTATATTGTTTGGCCTGGCTAACTTTATGCTTTATATTGATTTGTTGATTGCAGTTGTTTTGGAGTTGTTTAGATGCCCTTATTTAACATTCAAGACCAAAAAGCATCTATGTACGCCAAGAGAGAAGTGAAGGTAGTTGCAAATTAAGCTTGCTGACTTCTAGCAGGAGCTGGTAGAGCAGGTTTTAAAGCCACATTTGAAAGCCATTTGTGGAGAGAAGGAAATACTAGCCTTAATTCTTGATTTTTAAAAAAGATGATTTGTTGGTCTAAAAAGTATGTTTGAGAGTAAGAGCTTCTCTGACAAAAATGGGAAGGTCAGTGCACCATTGGAAAGTCAGTTCGGATATGGGTCGAGTCTGAAATGAAGAGTCAGAATACGGAGCACGGGATGATGTGTTTGGGCAGGTTATGGCCAGGAGGTATATGAGCATAGGGATGGATCATGGCCTGGAGATACGCAGGTGTCAATCTCCTCACAGAGCTCCTAAAGGAGGGGGTCTATGAAGGGGATGACAAAGGAGATTTTTTTTTAGGCTAAAGCTGACACCGGCTGCAGCATTCTGTGTTTCAGGAGGAGTACAGAAGGTGGATCATTATTACTCAAACATGTAGCTGGGCTAGGACACTGGTACACTCCCTTTATATTTGATAAAGATTACATTTCTCAATATGAACTGTATTTTTTTAGTGTATCTCTCACATGTTTAAAAAAAGCTCAAAATGTCTCCATAATTAGAACCCAAAATGCTTCCTTCAGGAAAACAATACTTAAAGTTTGCCTAAATGAGCCAGGCCTAGACTTTTGCCTAAAGGCTTATTAAGTAAATGTGAAATTTGTTTGTAAATATTTTAAACATGTTATTTACTTATAAACAGTGCACAGTTAGGCTAAAGTTTTTTTTCAGTATTGTGAAATATCTACTTTATTTTCAACACATATATTGGCTTATTGGGCATAGACTATGGGCTCTCCATGCATTGTGTATGAAATATTTAGTCACTCGCACTGAATCACTTTTTAGTAACTTAATCAAGGACAGATTTATCTATGAATATGCATGTAGGCATAAGACATTCTATAAATGTAACTCAATAAACTAACATAATAATAAAGAGCCCCCCTACGAGATGGGGCCCAACATTATGTAATGATGCAGACAAACTTGCAAGTAATCCAATTACTGCAACCATCATCTGGAGCCTTTGGTCCACCTCAAAGTTTGGGGCCGCGGGGCAATTGTCTGTTTCCCCCAGTTTTTAATATAAACATTGTTAGTGGAAGTTTAAGGACAAAATACAAAATCAGATTTAGGAAGATTGCTTCCCAGAATACCATTTATTCAGATTTTTTCCTTGAAAGCTAAATAAAGAGAAAGTTGCAAACAGTTTTTGTCCCTGTTTTCTTTAAATTAAGATTTTATTCCCAGGTGGTTTGTTAATTTGTCTACTTGTGATAGAGGTTCTAATTTGACAGATGTTATGGCATATGGCAAGTGTTTGTCTTATTCACACTCCCATATGCTCCAACAGCAGTGTCAGTGTTTTCATGTGCACTGTATGTGCAAGAGAGCGGTTTTTACTGCTGCACGTGACCAGAACAATATACCTCACTGTTTTCTGTCGATAATGAGAGAATGTTTATCCAGACAGATTGTCAATGACACTTATGCACTATCCCATCAGCTAAAACCAACACAGCTGTCTAAGACTGTGGATCCATATCCAGAAATATTTAATTGACGTGTAAACTCAGACTGAGTAAACCCCACCACTTGTGTTAGAGACCTATAAAAAGACTGTACCAGGGATATGATGGTAGTCTTTTGCTGTATTAGCATTAGTACAATGTGTATAACCAAAACATGCCAAAGACTGAAGAAAACACCAAAGAGAAAGCATGTTTTGGGAGCTGTATAGCAAAACACTCACAGTAGGCTTGATAATCTGTGTATTTGTCAAACCCCATAACATACATCTGTCACATGCTGTTTTAGGAGCCAAAAAGTGTGCATTGCCAAATATTACTCTGCACGTTATGCACTGGAGAGCAATTGCACGTCTGCTTTTGAATCAAGGGAAGCAAAGTCGATTTTCTACCCCAATTTCTCATCATTACATAGTAATTTTCTCTAAAAATAGATACAAACCTGAGCACAGAATTACACACACAAACACCTGCACCAACAGACACATGTTATTAGACACGTTCCCTTGTCAATAGATTTAACTGGTTAGAGAATTATGCCACCTCACTCCCACTGTGCTATTGTGTTTTCTCAGCCATCTAAGGCACCTGGGTGAATGACTCCAAGCTTGAAACTGAAATAAATAGTTATTTTTTGTGCTACAGAGGTGCTCTGGAAACAGCGAAATGATGAGGTAAACAACAGGAAGGAGCTTTCTGGACGATAAGCTGCATGTAAGCTGTGGAAGCTGTCTGGTAGTCAGCTAAATTACTTCAGTCTAATGAGATAAATATGAGAGGGGCATGCCACATGAACATGATGTACGACAAACCTTACAACAAAACACAGTCAAAATGTTATTAAGTCAAATACATCATGAAGATGTTTTTGCAGGCATTTCAATTCAGTCTATACTAGCTACTAAACTAAAGAAAGATGCCAACAAAACATGATATTTAATCTATGAACTCTTGAAGGTTTCGCTCACAAGAACTAATATAATAACACGATAAGTTAATAATAATATAATAATAATGGGCAGTCTTATTTGCACACTGTTGAGGATGAAATTGCTTAAGAAAAATGTAGAAACTTTGACCTGGTATCGCAAGTTAAACAAATCAAAATCAAAAGACAGCATAACCTTTCACCTCTTGTTCAGGTGAAATCCAACTAGATGTGGGCTAATGCTGGGGCATAGATAACAGCGTCAATCACAAAGTCTCTGCAAATTAGAATCATTTCACCAGGAACAGTTGCTGAGGTGATCACCTCTAGAAGTCTGAATGGAAATCAAATCATTTATTGCACTACTTAACTGTGCAAAATTCTGTTCAACATGAGAGGAAAGACAAGTGACATTTACAGATGCATGAGTGCCAGTCAGCAGGTTGGTTGGGCTGCTTTGCATAAACACCTTATTACGTGTAAATATGCCCTTAAGTAAATTAAGTTTTGCAAAGAACATACAGAGTAGAGCAATCTACTGAGCAGTGAACACACTGTCAGATGAGTCATCACTCACTGTCTTCTCAGCACAGAGTAAGGACTCCTCTGACAAAGCAGGTCACAGTGTTTGTTTACAATAGTGGCTGAATACACACAGAATTCAGGCTGTAAACCCTTTGTTCAAGTATCCTGGTTTTCGGCCAAAGCAAACTGCCGTCAACAACATTTTGACTTTAGAGACTCAAGAATGTCAGACAGTAGGATATTGCATACACAAACAAAATACTGTACTATACTATGCATATAATATGAAGCAAAACATCACCAGTGGAGGGTTGAGACATTTCTCTTATAATGAGGAGTGCATATTCTGGCAAAGTCTAAACAAACTGGGGAAAATGTTAAGCAAATAAAAAATAACTTGGAATAATTAACATTGATTCTACAGTGTGGTGAAACGATTCAATTGTTATAGGGAAATTATTCCCCAATGACAACACATGAGGGGTAATTTTATGATTAAAAAAGCATGGAAAGGATGTACTCTCAACTTTAGTTGTCAGTTTTTAGACACAAGCAAACTCACTTTCATTTAGTTCAGCAAGTGAAGAAATTGGGATTTTAATGTTTGCAAAGTTATAATAGATCCTCTAAGATCCACAGGCTCTTGGTGACCTTACACCATATCAAGACAATTAATGTGTTTTTTTCCTTGAAAAACCTTATAATCAAAATGTCAGGAACTCACAAAACATGAAATTACTTGAAACTGATAATGAAGAAAATACTGGAAAACATAGTGAAGCAAAGCAATTTTGCTCTTCAAGTCAGAGTGCGTATTATCTCTCTGACACTCCAAGCAGTTAATTAATCTCAATTCATTTACAGAGTTTACTTGGGGAATTTTCTAATTAATGAAATAAAAGCTTGAAACCATGGACACAAACAATGTTTTTTGCTTAGACTCTAAATTGTACTTCAAGACTTCAGCACTTTGCATTTTAGAAAGAAGGTCATGGACTTTAATTCCACAACCTCTCTGTAAATAAAACGGCTTCTTTACAAGCTTTTAGGGCTTACTAAAGAAAACAACATTTCAGGTTCAGCTGCAATGTGAAAAGCCTGTTAATCACACAGCTTGTCATGGTGTCACCCGACTTGACTCTCCTCAGCCTGAGACTGCCCTCCTTCAAACTCACATTACTCTCCTCTTTCCCTTAGGCCATGTATGAACCGTAGAACGTTCCAGACCTGTGGTGGTATTTAACTGCACACAGTTATTGTATTGATGACAGTTATCACATATAAAATTGCCCACTATTGTGCATGGAAAACCCAGACTGTTGAAATTTGAACATATTCTATGAGAAAAAGTGGAAGACTCTCTACAGAATTCACAAACTGTCAATGTGTCATGACGGAGAGAGCCCTGTGTTTGCACGGGAAGTAGTAAATATAGTAAATGTAGTAGTAAATGAGTGGCAATGATTGTGACAGCCTCTAACAACTAGTATCTTTAAGACTTAATCTAATACAAATGGCTTAGAAAAGTTGTCATGTACAGGGAAATTAGCTATAGAGACCAAAACCGTATCCAGATCTTGTCTCATTGTCCTATGTCCTATGTTGAGGCACAGGTTTGAGCCTTAAGTGGGCTAATGAGATTCTCTCATTTAAACATTTCAAAAGCTTGCTGTTGCTAAGGACTGTGTAGTCCTGTGCCTAGTGAAGTTCATATAAACAATAATATGTAAATTACATTTGACATGCAATAAACTTTATACTGGTGAGACAGGTCACAGTCTCTTGACTCAACAAATGTCAATACCACATTAGGTTGGGCAAACTGATTTGGGGAAAATGTTTATCATCCATGAAGAGACCAGCGATCTTCAAGGCCCCAGACCCAGTGCAACCAAACTTCACAGTTGATTAGTCAGCTATAACCTCACCTTCATCTAACTGTAATTATCCAGTTGAAGAGTAGCGTATGTAATAGATGGATTTTAGAAATGTCATAGTTTTGGGACTGTAGGTTTTTATTTCCTGTTTTATTTTGGCAAATCGTTCCTTGTGTGTCTACATTTTACTACATTATTATTACATTGCCACTGTGTTGTTTTGTCATTGTGTCATTTATTCTTTCCTTTCTGTGTTACTTCAGTATTATCTTTTTTCTGGTCATTTCACTTCCTACTCTTGTGTACGCCTTTCACAGGTTTGCTCCTCCGTCATTGTTTCCACCTGTGCCTTGTTAGTTACCTTCCTCTTGTGTATTTCACTCTCTCTTGTGTCCGTGTCTTCCCAGTGTTTAGTCACTTTTGTATGTTGCAGAATTTCTCTGCCTATTCCCTGAATTATTCTACCATGTTTTCATATATTTTTGGATTTCTAGAACATTGGATTTTTGCCTCCACCTATTTTTGGATTTTCTTGTTTCTTGGACTTCTTGACTCATCTGTGATGTAACTTGTAACACTTTGCTTAATAAAACACTGAGAACTCATCTTGCTCTACCTAGGAATCCTGTGTTTGGGTCTAAATACCTTTATTCCTGTATCTATGCTTAGCAATACTGTAACAGAACAATCTAATCAAATTGTGGACCTAGCAGACATCAACCGGTTACTGGAGGAGTTTAAAGAGGTTAACTCCTCTATTAACACATTATACAGGCCTCAGTGGATTAGAAACATAGACTGTGTATTTCCTAATGGGGAAAACATTGGCTAAGAATTATGCGATCATAGCACAACTCATGGTTGTGGGCTTACAGTTCTGTTTGGAGTCACTCCACAACTCTGAGACTAGCAGCCTACCAGCTTCACCATCTGGTAGTACCCTCCTGCTCCTCATGATCCCCGTCCCTGCTGAGCTGCAGCAGTCCCCAGTCACTGAATTCCAACATTTCCCTGCTCCTGAGTAGCTTATGACTTTTGCTACTGTGCTGCAGCAACCCCTTGAACCAGAACTTCAGCACTTCCCAGTCCCAGAGCTGCAGCAACCTTCTGTCTCTGCTGAAATACAGCCTTTCCCCATTCCACCTAAACTGCAAATGACTTCAGTTCCTGTGCTACAGCAATCCCCTGTCCCAGAATTGCAGCAGTCCCCTGTCTCAGACCTGCAGCAATTAACTCGCTCTTGAGCCACAGCAACCTCCCATTGCTACATGGCTTCAACAGACCTCTGATCCAGATGAGCAGCGGCAGTCATCTGTTCTTGTGCGTCTGCAGCCTCGTGTTTCCCTGGCTTCACTGGCTACAAGTCATTGGCTTCCTCTCCTGCTGTCTTGTCAGTGGCCCTTGGACGCTGGTCCTGGTCTGCAGTCACTGGTCTTCCCTTCCAGCCTCCAAAGGTTTTCAATCTTCACAACCAGCCTCCAGAATGTTTCTGACTCTGTCCTCAAAAGTGTTTCTGCCACCATCGGCATCCAGAGGGTTTCCGTTTTTGTCACCAGAGTTTCTGTCTCAGGTCCTAGCGTCCAAAGTGTTTTGACCGCCGGCATCCTCAGGGTTTCCACCTTCACTGCTGGCCTGCAGAGGGTCTCCACCTTCACCACGGGCCTTCTGGTTGTCCTCCAGACCTGCTCAGCCCTTTAGTCCTGCTTCCAGACTACATGCCTGATGGTCTTTAGTCTTCCATGCTGTCCACCTGAGGTCTCCAGCTCTGCTTCAATCCTGTATCCATGCCATCCGCCTGACAGCTCCTGTTCTGTCCCTATCCAGCCCTCTGGCTGTCTGCTTGAGAGCACCAGCCCCTTGCCTCTGCTTCCTGGACACTTGTCCCTGAATACTCCAGACCTCCTTGACCTCCTTCTTTATCGCCTGTGCCTTTCTCTTATTCCATGGACACTTGCCATGCTTATGGCAATACCGTGATATTATAGACAATAAAGACAGGGAAATAAGAATAAATTCATTTATAAATAGTTCATAACTATTAATGTAAAAGTCCTATGGTTAAAATTACTTAAAGGTTTAGGTTATAAAAACAAATATCTATGAAAAAGATTCAAATGTTTCAAAAGAGATTAACAGGGTTAAAAACCCTAAAAAGGAGGATACATCCCTTCCAGAGAAGTTAATCTATGATCACTTGTTGAGAAAGAAAGGTTAGATTGGAAAGTTGACCATGTACTCGCATCTTTATTGATATCTCTCCTTTTCAGGGTGCAAAACAGGCACTACAAATGGCATTACATGTCCAGAAAAGACATAAAAGCAGATAAGAAGCACTTGAGCTGCGTAATGTCCCACCATAATAATGAGTTATGCAAATGGATAACGAATTAATTAGAAAAGTCCTCTATGTCAAGTTGTTCTCATACAGTCTGTATCTTAAAACAATTACAGTAGTTCCAACAAAATAGTTTCCCCCTCTAATTAATTAATTTATTCATTCATTCATTTAAAGTTATGTAACAAGGTGCTCTATAATCTAGTCGGGGCACCCACTCTACTAGAGGAGCCTGTAGTGTCAGTATGTATATATTATATTGTTTCTTAGGCATTATGTTTAATACATGTGATAAAACTAACCTAAGCAAGAACAAGAGGCAGTTCCTTGTATAACAGGTGTGTATAGTAAATACTTATTTGCTGCTGAGTAGGTTATACAGCTTTCTAACATTTGTGGCAAGTGTTGTTTATTTTTGTTGTTGTTGTTTTTGCTGAAAATAGTGAGGGCCAGTAAGCGGGTCAGAGTGTGCAATGTTCACTGAGCAAAACCTTCAATATCAGCCTGTCTCTTGTGAAATCAGCTAAATCATCCAGTGATATTTTAGACCCCTTATTTCGAAGAGGCACTGGAGTCAGCATTTAGTTCATTTCTCAAACTTTTCTCTATTTTCTGTTTTGTAGTGGCAGGGGATTACTGGCTCAGCAGGGGGGCTCCCTCGCTGAGGTATTACACTACAAGCTGGCCCAAAATGATCTGCTACTCTCTTACTGCTACTTTTTTTGAATCCCTGTTTCCTATTTCTGTATGTCACTCTGTCTGTCTCTGCACATCTTAGAAACGTATGCTGCCATTTCTCTTTTACAACCCATTACTATCTCCTTCTTTCTTACACACACCATTTATATCTCCCTCTTTCACTCAGCCATTCTCCTTTGATTTGGTTGAGTATCCTTTTACCATCCATCCATCCATCCATCCATCCATAACAGGTCATAGCAGATAAGGAAGGAGGGATCATTTTCTGTCTCCATTCTGGCACTCTTTGATTGCCCCACTGTGTCTATTTCAGTAATGGAGTCATCACAAACAGGGACGTAATGATGCAGCAATTAACCACCAGCCAGCATGTGTATGTGTGTAAGCTTATTTAAATTGTGCATATTTGTATCCACATGTGTGTTAGTAACACCCTTTCGCTGCAGTTTTTTCTTGTTTGCGTTGCGATAGAGGCTTTGTGTGCACCACCAGTTTAAACTCCTAATGATGGTCTTCATCCATCATTTCAGCAGTTTAAATGATGAGCACACTTTGGCACAGTAATCCATTACAGATTTCACATCTTTTTATTTCAGTCAAGTGATGTGTGTTAATTTCAAAGAAAGTCAAAATCATCATTGAGAAGTCAAATGCAATTAGTGATAAATCTCATTGCCCAGTATGGTCAAGCAAAAAGTGATTTTTGAATGTTTTTTAAGAGGAGAATCCATATTAAATGTAAATTTTGAACATATTCATATTTCCATTTCTCAAAGAGGTCCAATTGATAGTCATCTCCAACATTCACTACCCTTACAAATGTGTATCAGCCTGTGGGCAGAGAAACTTCACTCCAAAATATGAGGGTGATTTTGTGAATGACAGAGGTTCATACAGTATACGGACCGATTTATTGTGTTAATTCCAAATGAATGAACAAAAAAAGAGTAATTAATTTAAAAAGAGAAAAGACCTTGTTTACCTAGAACCCCAATGAAACATTATGAAAAATGAACACACAGTAGCTGCAGGAGCATGAATTCTTCAGGAATGAGTGTGGGTGGATCTGTGTCGGTGGACTCTGTCCAATCTGTACTAATGGTAAGGTTCATCCACTGTTTATAACAGACCTCCTCTCACCTTTACTTGACATTGCTCGTCTCTCTGACTCTCAATGTGATAGAATTATGTCCTACTATGAGCACAGTTCCATCAGAATGTATGAACATGTATACTGTTTCTTTCTTCCTTTACTGTATCTTAGTCTCTCCCTTTGGATTTCTCTCAGTCACACTGCCTGTTCTATTCATTTGCTTTGAAAGCCTGTTGATCCATAACATAAAAGACAACCCTCAGAGAGCTCAGGCAGCAATGAAAAAAATTTGATAAGCTCCCAGCTCTTTTTCACTCTGTGGAACTGTATTCTGCTCTCAGTTCTGAGCTAAATGAACCTTGGCAGGTCCTTGATGTGGCATCAAGTGGTTTTTAGTTTAGACTTCTAAATACACAGGCCTCTGAACTCGTTAGTCTATCACTCTATATAGTAACCAGTCACCACTCCGTGAATCTGCTTCTACTTAGTGAAAAGAACTCTTTTGGTTTATTACCATTGTACTTACTTATATTCAAGTGGATGCTCTTTGCCCAATGCAAATATTTTTGTCAGTGTTATATGTCTAGTAAAATAATTGTGGTAGAAGTGGTATGCTAAAAAATCCTAAATTAAAAAGGTCTAATTTTTATGCCCGGTGACATATCTTGGCTTTCTGTTTCACTTCAGGAATTTCATTTTACTTACAACTTAATTTATGTTCAACCAATTTTCCTATGAAATCATGTGCAACTATACTGTGTTTATATAGTTAAAATTGCACTTGCACAACACTGTTGTAGGAACAACTGTTAAAGGTGTTGCTAATTAGCAGAGTTTCAGGAGCGGACCACACATTAGCCACGTCATCACCTGCATTGCCATAAATACCCACACGTCCTAACGCCTCCCCTTCGCTCTCGTATCCTGCATCCCTCCCCCCCACCCCTTTCTCTGTCCT
>JAPMOB010073333.1:0-20330 GCA_029875015.1 Lepomis gibbosus | reverse complement strand
CCCCCCGTCAGAAGAGCGATTATATTATACCCATGTGTGTCATCAACTGGTGAGGATGCTGACTGTCTGTGACATGCAGCTTTTGAACATAACATATGCGGGCATCAAGTGAATATTTCAGACCCTTTCACAGCGTTCTCGTTTTAAAATGGGTCAGCTTGAAACATTAAAAAGTCAGCCTGAGACGCCTTTGAGACCAAATCATGGAGCTCATGTTAGCTTAATGAGCTAGCTATAGCTATAATTGTTTCAGCTGGCAAAACAGATGATTGTGGACTAGAAATGAAAAGCTGATTTTGTATACTGTCTGAAATCAAATACAACTGTTAAAAAATATACTAAGAATATACTTTTGACTAAGAATTTTGAGTAGTGAGTTATTATTGTAACTTGTATACTTGCTGTGTTGACAGGTTGACAGACCTACAGAATGAGGGGATTGGGGCTTCGCATACAGTCAATTACTTTCTTCATAATGCATTAGTGAACATCAGTCAGTCATCTGGAGCAGTTTATAGATAAAAGCTGGTATTTTGTGAATGAGATTTGGCATCTACCGGATTAGATCCACCAGAGGATGAAAGGTGGAGAAGGAAGTCTGGCAGAATTTGTGTATGTTGTGGACAGTAAAAGACCTCCTTTGTCATGTAAGACACGCGCACTCCCATGCATCTATGCACACACAGCCATACAACCATCTCCCCTCCCTTTGAATTTCCCCGTGCACTGGCCTTAAGAGGAGTTCTGTTGCCGGGTAATGAAGAGGAGGGAGGCGGCGAGGCAGGTGCTGCTGCCGGGGAACAGTGCCCCACTTGTGGCTCTTTTGAGTGTCTCTCCACACTCATCCATCTCTCTGGTCTCCCCTCCACATTCACTTCATCTCACATGGTTTCACCCCCACCGTCATCACAAACAGGTGTGACTGTGTTTCCTTCTCTCCTGCCTGTCAATTCTCCAACTCCTCTTCACCATGTTTCTTTTTTTTAACCTCTACCTACAGAGTCTATCTATGGCTGAACACATTTGGATTTGATCATTTACACATGACACTGTATGAGCATCAAAAAGACACAGAGACTAATTTAAATTCCTGGACCGCAGGAGGTGTGCAACCTATGTGCAATTCATCCTACGTTTGAATGCCAGTTGCATAATTTATAGAACCAGCCAGCTTGGCTGTTTGCTCTGAAAAGTACAATATTCATTAAAAATGATTATAAATCAGTTTTTAGTGCTGGAAGTACACACGGAATATTCTGTGTAGACTAGAAATGATTCAGCATTACACAGACTCCGAACAGAGACTTTATTTTATTCTCTTATCTTTTCCACAGTCATATTCTGTCACTGTCAGTGTGAACAAAACCTGCTCTGCAGATGAGTCTATCACCGCCATGACAATCCTCTCAAGGGTAATGGGCTCTGAAAGAGGTGATGAACTATTAAGAGGTGATCAAACTCCCATTTAGGCCATCAGCACTGCTCATTTTCCTGTGCTTTCTCTCACCACAGACGAGCAGCTCTGCCAAAACAAAACGCACGCTAAACCTCGGATTTCATAGTACATGAAGTCTTTTTTTCCCCTCAAATGTGATATTTGACATTGTAACATCAGCGAATCAATATCACATCCATTTTGTGTAATAAGGGTAGCAATGAGAGTAGTAATTTTTTGAATATAATTTCTTTTTAATTGCTGACCTTCATACAATCACTGTAAACACACAAGGCTCAATAACAATGAACTATCCCCCAATTATACCGTATCTGCTTATGCATAAATAATGCTACGTTAAAGGAGTAGTTTGACATTTTGGGAAAATGCCAAACTGATCCTTCAAACAATGGAGATACAGGATTTAATCTTGCATATATTTAGCCTCTGCTGTGTATCTTTACATCTGAACTGCATATATAAGCTGATCTTTCACCACCCACTGCTGTGGCTAAAAATTTGATGGGACTATGATAACTTTCACCGACTGCTGCTACTATAAAAGGTTGCATCAACATCCTATGCAATATATATATAACAACAGATTAGTCTCTCATATTGTTGTCATTGTGGACATTTAAAAAACAATAGTCATAGATACAAATGAAAGCTTTTAAATGTGGTGTCTCCCTGGCTTTAAAGCAGTCTGGAAATCAAACAATGTTATACATAATTGAACACTGTATGTCTAAATTCCTCACAAAGGTCTAACATAAAAAGAATCAATTTGGTTTAAACTAGGGGGTTAATCGAAAGCTGTAAAAAGGGGAAAATTGGCAGAAATTACAGCTTAGCAGTAGAATGTTTAAAACATAACACTTCACACAGTAAAGTTTATCCAATAAGCCAGTAGAACAAGTATAAAAGTATAGATTTTCTATTTTCCTTGTTTGGGTGCAGTCCAGTAGTAAAAGAAAAACAAGGGTAGTATATGGACAATTCAGCAGCGTGTTTTATCACCTCAAGACAAAAACTTGTTTTCTTTGAGTTTTGTAGTTAAAGTTTGGAGGAAAACTTACCTAGTTATTATTTAGTGAGGAGTTTAACACATTAAAAAGCTCAGCTAATCTGCTTGATCTGAGTCTGCTTGAGTTTTTATCATATTTGATCACGCTCATGCATACATTTTTGGTAACAAAAAGCTGCACAAACAGGTGACTTGAGGATTTGACCGTTTGTGGTAGAGTCCCTGCAGAATTAAGGAAGAACATAGCAATGTCCGGGTACTTTTTTCATTTAGTTTAAACATAGGCAAACAGACTCACAGCTGCCATCACATTTGGTTGCAAATATTGCCAATATCTGATTGGTCCACAGAAGTAGGCCTATGGGATGTCACCTTTTTGAAGCCGAGCACCATCAACTTCAAAACAGCAAACTGAAACTAACACTAATATGTGTTTATGCAAAACCTCATGTGAGATGATTGAGGAAAAATGAGTTTTTTAGCGCCTTTTCAGTGCTGCATCGGATTCAGGAAAAAAGGGAAAGAACGATACCATGACTTTAAAGAAAACCTATTAGGCTTTTCCATATTTTATGACTTGAAAAGACAGGAGCACCTACAGCTTGTTTCAGACACAGGCTGAAATGAAGGCCTTCTTGGATAGAAAATTACTTTTTTGAACTTTGAATCATACAAAGGTGCTATACAGGAGTCACAGAACTAAAATATAAGACTGGAAATGCAGTATAATAGGTCTCTTTTAAAAATTCAAGCCACATCAGCCCTCCAGGATGTCCAATTAAGGCCCTCCCATTCTCCATCCAATACAGTGTTGTCTTCATTGTAGATGACTCACACTACAGTAATTTGAAGGTCGTTTGCCATTGAGGAGAAATTACAATTACCGGCGTGACATACAGAAAGAGCACGCCTGGGAACGTTGCTTCTAACATGCCGGACCTCGAGCCCCGAGTCGTGTGCAGCGAGGAGCTCCCACTCACCGAGCGGGCGTGAATCAAATGCCCTCTCATCTCCAGCAACCAGGCGCAATCTATTTCTCATTCTCTTCTCATTGTTGACACACTGTCATTGCGGGGCCTTGCTGCCTAGCAACAAAATCTGGGCAGACGTTTTTCCAATCTTCTGTCAGGGGGATGCTCCGCCCCTCTCCGTCCCTGGAGGAATGATTGAAAGGTCACTTCACTTCTCGCCTTGTCTGGCAGCACACAGATTGTCTTTTCTGAAAACTCTGAACAGTGTGGGTATATGTTGGAGAGGAGAGGGGTGGGGGGGCAAAACACTCAGTGATGAGTGGGTGAGGCGGCAGCAGTTTGCTCTCCACAGACCCGGTGATAGAAGCACTAAAGGGGGGGTGGGGGGTTGCCACCAGATCGATGATGCCACACTTTCCTCATCACAGGCTGAATGTGACCCCCATTGGATTGCTCCATTGTTGTTCTTCGAGAGGTCAGAGGCCCTGTGGAGTGGTATTAAAGGAAAAGTCTGTTTCTTTCTTTTGTTACAAAAAGGGACATAATGTTGTATTTTTCACGATCTTTCATATCAGGTTTTGGAAGGTTTTACTCACCCACTTCATACTGAAAGGTGGGAACAAGCTGACTACGCCTGAAAGCTTTTCAATGGAGCCCCCGGAACGGCCCACATGAGAGATCAGGCAGCTTTTGAGGGCAAATATAGAATCTGCACACAAAATAACATTCATTTTATATTCCCAATGCTATGTTTTGGATATCATGGATCTTCACCGAGCCTAAAACACTGTATCTAATTAAAGACACACGGAAAAATAAAGCCAACAGTTCTGTTGTGACCAGCAGCAGCAGCAGAATTGCTTTGTGCCTTTGTTGTGCTCTGGAGAGGAAGCAAAGACACCTGACCTCACAGCCAGGCACTGTGCCCGGCAGTCAGCAAGGCAGACAGTAAATAATGATGCTTTCCTGCTACCTGTCAGATGTTGGTGACATAAATCTACACAACATGCTGATCATGTATAAAGGCCCTTACAGCATTAAAAACCACTAGCTGCAACAAAAGGCACCCATGAATTCCTTTTCAGAGGACGATCCTACAGCTGACAATTGCTCGGTTGTCACCAATTAGTCAGGTATTTAAATGTCAAAGTTTCACCATATTTTCTAAACCAGGGGTTTTCAAAGTCTGTGGCTGTGGGCCTCCCCTCAGGCAAAGCATTAGAAAAGGATTCCCCTCACCCACCCTTAGTTTACTTGCTTAGTTCCGCTCAATTACTGGATGCCTATGGGATCATGATTATGTTATTTCATCCCATAGACACTCAGCAATTGAGTCAAGATATGCTAATATTGTTGTGTGACATAACTTCAGAGTACACCAAATAAATAAAAAAGGTCTTTCCTGAGCATTTATTAGTTTCTGACTCTGGTGAAGTGTGAAAACACTTCCTCAAAACTACTGTGTCTTTGAGCTCTCTCTTTAACCAAGTCACAAACACATTGACTATTCTATGTGATCTCCTTTTGATAATATTGTTTTACTTCAATTTACTGAGCCTCCCCTTTTTGGAGCCACCCTGGGGAGGCACGCCTCACACTAATCATGTCTTTACTTAGGGCACAAAGCACAAAATGTTTTCTGCCATCAGACCCGCACGAATGTGCGTTGAAATACATAATTCTCAATTTGAAGCAACGGCTGAACAAGTCAGGTGCCTACAATCAAGTGATTAGCCGCTGATATAGAAGTGGATCATCTAGAATGAACAAGCTACAGTGTAATAAGAGGCCAAGAATATCCTGTTTGGGTTGACAATTAGCTGTTTATTCTAGTGCACACATACATAAGCACAAAATATGGTGTGAAATGCATAATTTATTATAATTCACAGTCAAGTAGGCTACTTTAGAAAACATTCACTAGTTAAATGATACAAAAAATTACAGTTTTGTTACAGAATATGGGTCCAACTGGTGATCTGTTAACAACCTGTCGTATAGACTGACCGCTAACATGAATGGATGTGAAAAACAACAAAAAAAAATAATTTCCTTTAAAAATCTGCAGGCCAAGGTTTTACATGACATCCTCTATTTCATATTTTTAGAACAAGAGTGGAATGACTCATTTGTTGTGAAAATGAAGGGGATGGAAATTAAAACAAAATGAGACCCATCTTTGTCTGCGGTGCTCTGGTTCAATCTGACCCACACCATTAACCGCGCTGTGTTTTCTCCAACACACAGTGAGGTGAATGTAACAGCGAGGGTCATGGTGAAAGGAGAATATTGATGGGCCTGTGGAGGGGGGCTGAGGTGGAGAGCTACATGTTTATTCAACTGCAGGAGCTCTGTGATTGCACGATAGGAGATGTGACCAAATTTTCAACCAAGTGCTGGCTGCTGGTGGGGAAAGCAGATTGATAAAGTGTGACTTTTCTGCTTTGGGCTTTGGGAAGCAGTGGACAATACAAAAGCAGAGTGCATTAACTATAAAAACAGCGAGGGTTTAAAGTTTTCAGACTGGATGGCAAACTGTGAAACACAAAGGTTGCAAGGCTTAAATTTTATGTCCTTTTACCTCAAAATTTATTTCCATAGGACCCACGTAATACCTAAGAAATGCAGATATTGTATTTTGTTCCTAAATTTTGGACACTCAAAAATCTGAAGAAGCCCATCTTTGGTGTACACAGTGTAAAAGGGGCCTTTAGTTACAAAAAGGGGCAAATGAATTTGATGGGGAATTGTAAGACTTAACTTGCCTGAAACTTGAGACATCTGGTAAAATCTAAAAATATAATAAAACAGAAAATCCTTCCATCCATTGTTGATAACTGCTTTTCCTGTGTAGATTCATGGGCGGCTGGAGCCAATCCCACCTGACATTGGGCGAAAAGCAGGGTACACACCTGAACAGGTCACCAGCTCATCACAGGGCTGATACACATGCTGCGTTCCAGGCAACTCGGAACTCGGATATTTACGACCTCCAATTAGAAAAACTATCCTGGAACGCCACTTGAAGTCGGATTTCCTACTTGTGAACTCGGAGAAAAAAATATGAATCCTGACTTCACAAGCAGCAGCTGAATGACGTCACAAAACAATGGCAGCTCCCATGGAAGCAAACATATACCATAAACTAAAAGGTAGCATAAAGTATATTTCCATGTATTTAAATCAAAATAATTCATTTTGATTGCTATCATATAATAAAACCCAAAATATTTTTCCATTGTTCCATGTCAAAGTCTCTTCACAAGAGTCACTTGGTTTCATTAAAATTTCCATAATTTTATTTAACACCAAGGGCAGGGCTGAGGGTGAACTGGGTGTACACTTACTTGACAAAGAGTTTGTCACGGTCAGCCATGTTTTATCATTCACTTTTGGCGTCAGGCACCACCATGCACCTGGAACGCACCTGGAAGTGTGGAAATCAGATATTTCAACCTGGACATTTCCCTGTTCTGAGCAGTCTGGAACGCGCCAATAGACACAAACAACAACTCACACTCACATTCACACCTGAGGGCAATTTAGAGTCACCAATTAACTTAATAACCTGAATGTCTTTGGACTTTGGGAGGAAACCTGCCTGCACCCAGAGAGAACCCATGCATTAAAAATAGTAGGAAACAAGACATCGTTTGAGTCACTTGATTAGATTTGTGAATGTTGTTATATAAACCCATTCATTTTATTCTGAGTCATTCTGAGTCGATGGTTGCATAACTTTTCACGACATAAGAAGTTAAATGCATTGAAAGCACTTAAGCACTCCTGGTAATAAACTGAAAGCTTAAAAAATTATAAACAACGAGCAATGTTTTGCTTTTCAAAAAGTAAAGACTTAGATCATGCATCAATTTTATTATGAAGACTTGAGGTTTGACATTCATGTTATGTTTTGTTGGGACTATGGCCGCTGGTTTAGTGCCCGTGCTGCATCACCAGTCAACGAGGTAGAAGATGTTTTAATATAAAAGTTATTTGGTCACAAAGAAAGCATCAGTGTTACGAAAAAGTTTCACTCGAAGCCACTTTTGTCTGTTTTCCCTCCATCTCAAGAGCCACTTTTCTGCTTTTCTGACCTGATCAGTAAAGTTTCACGTAACTATCAGGCGAAGAACAAGACAGACACAGCTATAGGCAACCTTGAAAGCTAAGTCCCCCAGATGCATAATGGAAGAGAACTAAAGGGCCCGTCTCTCATTAACATTCCCTACAGTCACTTTCAACAATACATTTGCCTTACAGCGAGTGGCAACACTCAGCGGGGAGATGGATTTCCCTGTTCTCATGTCAGAATATTTTAATGTGTCATCAAAGTGGCACCTCATTTCTGGCACAGAGAAACACTAAGCCCGAGCCAAACATTGGAAGAAGAAATCTGTCTGAGGGATAGCATTAGCATACTGCCTCCATGGTTTGATACAAGAACCAATTCAGATAAGACTTTATTGACTCTGAGGCAAGTAGAATGGTGCAGTGATTGTGGACCTTTGTGCCACTGGCATGAATAACAGATTGCTGCAGCACACGCTGTGGATGCATGTAGTCTGTGCCTGAGCCTTTGTGTGAGAGAGAGTTCTGATTGAAGCAGAGCACGCTCTTAAATCCTAGTTCTGTTTAAACGCACCCTGGCTTTTCAGGCCTTGTATTCCTCAGAGCATCCAAGAAACAGGCTCCTCCTCATAATTCAACCTGCACATGGAAACCGCAAACTCAGAGAACATTTAGATGCGGCCAAAAAGCTAAAAAAATAACTTGACATTTTGGGAAATATGCTTGGTCTCGACCTTTGGTCAGAATGAGATGAGGAAATCGATATTAATTTAATCTTTGTGCTCCCAGGACAGAAGGTGGAGTGAGACAGCAAACAAAAATATTTCACAAACGTTTTTCCTTTTCGTCAAAATGCACAAAAAGAGAATTATATTAAAACAGTCCTGAGGGCTGTGCACCAATTTTGGCTTAGTGGCCAAAGTTGGAACTGCAAGTCATGTGACACCCCATGAGACACATCCATTACAAAATTCAGGGCAAAAAAACCCAAACAAACAACAACTTAACTTTCTGCAAGAGCTGGTAAACAAGCATATTATCCAAAATATTGATTTTTTTTTAACACAAACCCACAAATGAGTAACACATGTCCCAACACTGCTGGGCTGTGTGCCCATTTTAGCATAATGCCTTAATTTGGAAGAACAGGTCATGCGACACCCCAGGATGCAGTGAGCTTTTTTGCTGTACGCTTCCATTACAAAATGTAATCCGTGTTGTTGTGCTGACCACATGTGGCCAAACAACTCATTTAATGAAAGTTTCAATACTTAAAACTATATTTTAAAACAGTTATCCTCAACAGGACAGGCCTAGAGATTAAGTGCTAATGGATTGATCGATATTAACTGATATTGTACCTTTAGTGCTGTATATTCCCAAAAATGTGCAGTAAGTCAAATTATATGCAACTTAACAACGAACAGTGAACCTGTGCCAAAACTGACAATGAAAACTAGCCATTTGGCTACATCTGGCACCTTAAAGTATAAAGTGTAGATCACCAAGACATGTATGAAGCAGCTATTTTAGTGTCAGTCATGTTTTTGGGCATTAAGACGTGGATGCTCATGGTTAAAGGCAGCTTAAAGGAATCAGGACTACTTTTTAGGTTTAAGAGCTGGTTAAGTAGCTTTCAATAGAATTAATTAGTTTGTTTTTTGTATACTGTAAAATAAACAAGATTAACTGTGTTAATTAGTGAGCTTTAAAGATACCAGAAGGCAGACTTTATTTCCTTTGGAAACAGTGGTTAGCTGTTTCCCTCAGCTTCCAGCCTTTATGCTAAGCTAAGCAAATTGTAATGGACAAATATGAGAATCAATCTTTTCATCTGATTCTCAGAAATCAAATAAAGTGAATTTCCCAACTACTTTTTCTTTAATACATCCATGGATAATACAGATAAAGGAAGTGAAGACACATTTCTTGGTTAATGTGATATGACAGGATTCTCATCTAAACCACAGAGGTACACTATGTCTCTGCACATCATAGCATTCAGAACGAAACCATCTCGCCTGTGGTTAAGTGTCCCCCATCAGCAGCTCTTCACCCTTCAGTTTGCTCAAACTGCTGTCAAAGAGACAACACATGTGTACCTGCCACTGCTCTGCAGCTCACTGTCCACAGCCTGTGTGACTCATTTCCTCCACAGAGGGTCTGAGCGCTTCAGACGTACTGCAAAGAGGTGCAGAGAGGAGCAGGACCACTACCAATGCCACTGCACCGGCTCCAGTGTTCTCACAGCCGCAGAGAGAGAAAACATGCATGGCTGTGAAACTGACGATTAAAATTCTGTTCTCTGCTCTGACTTGTAATTAAAGTGTGTGGCATTTCCTGTTCTTGATTACTTGGAAAGTGGAGTCGCCTTTCACGGAACCAGAGTGTCAGTCACCACCGCGCGAACCGCTGCCTCCGGCCTTGCACCTGTTGTCTGAGACCGCAGGGAGACACGAAGTGTGAGCAGTGTGCGAACAGGCCTGGCCCTCCGCCTGGCCAATCAGCACTCTCAAAGCGACATCTGATCCAGTGGTGGCCAACAGCTGCACCTTGTTTTTGGCACTGCCACGCCAGTCACGCCTTTAGGTCTCCCTGTTTCTCCAAAATGTGCCATGGGTTCAGAGGAAACTGCAACTGTAAAACAAAAAATACTTTTTTTCTGATTAAACTATCCTGATGAGAATGTGGCCTTACGAATTACTCAGCTGTGAGAAAAAAATCCTGGTCTACCTTCTGGTCTGCAGGAGTGGACTTTAACGCTCACACATGCTTAGTTTCCATTACAGACTATATAATAGCTGAGAAAAAGGGAAAGAAGCTGTAGAGTCTGTTTGCACGCACATAAGTCACTTTGGGGGGAAAAATGGGTTGTGAATTTAATGGAAAAATTCCAAGATATGAGCTACAGTTGCAGCTATCTTACCCAGACGACATCAGTGATTTATTTCAGCCACAAAGCTACTGTTAACACCCAGAAAAGTTGATGAGAAAAACAACTTTATTTCAGGTCTGCACCATAAAAATCACTCACTATAGTAATGAGAAGGCCTGTGGCAGGGTTAACGCCCACCCTGCAGATTTTGAGGTGGGTCGGGTGTCTTACTGTTGAGTGATTTCTCTTCTCTGGCATAAATAATCTGTGGCTGAATAAAGCTGGCAGGGCTAAATTGAAAAACTTGGGAGTAATTTAGCCTCTGATGAGAAAGTCATATGTACACAGCTGTGTCGCCACAGGGATTTTGTGTCTGTGTTGTTTTATTCTTTCTTAAACACTGATGCAGAACTAAGTGTTAAGTGTGCAAGGTGAGCAGCTCACGAGTCCACCTTGCAGGACCACTCTGCCTGTTGAGGACAGCTGCCTATTTAAAAACTCTTACACAAATTACAAAGACACACATTTTCTTCTAATAACTTCCAAAAACTACTTTCTAGCCATAAAGATCATTTTGTTTTTTCACCTGTTTACATTTTGCAATATCCCTCTCTGGGATTTCTGCCCCCACCTCAAGACAATAGAGGAGAACAGAAGTGAAGTAACTTATTTCTTGGCCGGGTGGGGTGATTTCCTCCGCGTCTCGGGAGTTTTCCCGGCAATCTCACAATGATGATAAGTATTCAGGAAATAACTTCACCAAGCCAAGATTGACTCCAACACACTACCCCCACAAATTCTCATTTTTACAACTACTTCACTGTACAAATTAAACGAGCGAGACACAATGTGTTAATAAGTGAGCTTCAGAGATGCTGGTAGGCAGATTTTGCTTCTCCGCTTTGCCAAGAGTTAGACGCCAAGATTAATACCACCCTCACATCTGTAAAATGCTAAATATTAGTGGCTTGAGCTTGCAGCTTTGCATTAAGACCAGAAACCGGGGAAACAACACACCTGTCTCTGTCCAAATGTGCCTTCATTAGTGACCTCCAAAGGTCACTAATGAACACGTTATCACTTTCTTATAATAAAAAGTTGTGGTATTATGCGGCAAGCAATAGCAGGCTAGCTAATTCCTCCTGCTTTCTGTCTTTATGCTAAGCTAAGCTAACCTACATCTCGCTTAAACTCACTTAATGAGGACTTGAGGGAGCCTAGTACCTGACTGGTCTGACACAAAAAAAAAAGAGACGCAAGTCTCAAGTTGGGACCATGGACTAAGCATTAAGAGGCCTGAATGCCTTCAGCAATAGCTGGCTAGCTGTATCTCCCTGCTTGCTTCAAAAGACTCACAAACAGCTCTGTTATTGTAGACATCGCAGATTTTCTCATGAACTACAATGTTTTCGATATCACTATAACACTAAGGGATCAGACTTTATAAGAGTGACAGCAAACTCAAAAAGTGCTGCCTCATAATGTGCTTCTATTCTTGTTACACATGTTGAAACATTAACTTCCTCACACTTCAGTTCCTATATTTACACACACAGAAAATTGTTTTCATCATTTCAGAGGACTTTTCATTGACTTAGATTAATTCCCTGGAGACTTATCCTAACTGTAACTACTACCTGCCTAAGCCTTCACCCTAAAATCGGATTATTTACATGGTTTTGTCCCCATAAGGAAGGCAAGTCCCTACAATGTGACTGTGAAAACAGATTTATGTCCCCACAACATAATACCTGCCCCCACACACACACACTCACATACAACACGCATACATAAAAGACACCAGAGTCCAAACAATTCACATTTAATGCCCTGGGCTTTATTGTCTTATTTTAGTGAGAGTTCTGTCACATTTTTTTTAGTCTTTTCAGCCTCCAGGTGGGACAAGTAAACCTCAAGGATATATCCTGCCATTGGACTGGGCATTCAGATTCTGACAAAGACGAGAAGCACTACTAAGTAATGCTGCCTTTGTGCCTAACTCTTCACAGAAGAGAGAACATAAAATTCCCCAAAGGAAGGCACCCAATACTTGTGGTTTTTGGCCTTGCAGCCGTCTGGAGATTCTTTTTTCAAAGAAAAAACGAAAATAAAGAAAAAAGGGGAAGAGAGAGGAGAAAACGGCTGTTTTCCCACAACCCCTCCGTCCCCTCAATAGCATTTTTTGTTATTAAAAACTGGAATGATGAAACACGTACAGCGATTACTGCCCATTCACCTCCCTTATCACCTATGCACGTACAAGTAACAAATGAACAAAAGAATGAAGTCTTTCAATAAACGAAAAGCTTACAATCAAGTTTACCACAAGAAAAAAAAAAGAAATACAAAAATAACAGAATTTTTGTTTTACAAAAATGTTTTGTGGGATAAAACAAATATAGAGGGGACTCCGCTTGCATGAAAATGAAGAACCACCCCTTTAAAAACAAACAAAATACAAAAGCAGCATTGATATTTATCAAAACCATGAACAAAAACATAGACAAAAACAAAATAGTGCTTTAATTAGAAGCAGCAGAGGCTTCTGGGAAGAGACTTCACCCCTGTTTTGTTACTTGTGTTTGGGACAATGTTAATGGAAGCTCACTCTCTTCAAGTGAACCAGTCACCCGCCAACACCTCCTCTTCATCCTCCTCCTCGTTCTCCTGGTCTGTATGTATGTCACCATTGATTTTCACATGATCCACAGAGAGAAGCACAGGGACCCAAAATAAACGTGGGTGGGGGTGGGGGGGGAACCTGCTTTGTGTTCACAATATACAAAAATACCCAGGAGTCCGTAGCTACCTAACATTTACTACAGCACAGGAACCAACAAAGGTACAGTGTACAAATAAAAGAACAAAACAAACCAAAAACAAAACAAAAACCTGTAAACACAGCACAATAAATAGATAAAAACAGCAGGCTCCGCACCATGCACATGATGTGATAAAATTTATCTCTATACAACTCCCACATCTCTCACTCGCCACAAGTTACTTGGCTTACTTTTTTTTCCTTTAAGTTTGACTCCCAAGTGCAAAACATCACAAATGGACAGTTCTGTATTCAAGTAATATATACAAGGGGGATATTACAAATATGTAGTTGCTGTACAGATACTAATTTTTGCCATATTCATAATTTACAGATGTCAATCTTGAACTTTTAACAGTAACAAAAAGCAAAACGAAACAAAAAAAGGTTTAAAAAGTATGAGAGATGAGAATTGCAAGCGAGCGGCCGCAGCCTCTCGTCATTCTGTCAGTCTGCGTCAGAGTCCTGCTGTCCCTTTTGCATTCCCGATGCTACGATGCACAGCACCTAAAGAGTGGACTCTTCACTGCACCGCTACTACGTCACCTCCATGGCCACTGTGTTGTCTGCTATACTGTTCAGTGCTGGCTTGTCTTCGTCGTGATTATCCCTATGGAGGAGAGGAGAAGATTAACGCTGGTGTTCTTTATCTCCTTTGCGCCGTGTTATTGTGACAAAACTATATCTTTAACTGTCCCAGATCTCAGCCGACAGATCTCTTTCTCTCTGTCTGTGAATACAGCTCTGGCGTCACATTATTTCCGACCTTCTTCCAGGCGGATTTATGTGGATTCTGTGTCTGAGTTCTGTGGCAATCTCTGTTGCATTATCTCTAGCAGTCACTGTGTTGGCAATATTTAGATATTTGCTGAATCCAACTGAATACTTAAAGCAGGGATTGTATGCTAATGCAAAGGCTTTACTGTTGTTTATCCAGAAACAAACACTATACACAAAAAAAGGTAAGTAACAAACAACAAAAGTAACACATTTAACAAAGTTCTTTTCTTCTGTGTATGCACATTTAAATATATTATTCTTTTCTTTATTAATGTGCGTTTTCTGTTATGTCTGGAACATGGAGGCGTTGTTTGAGATGATGCCATAAGGAACTAAACTATCGTCTGATCGCCCACATCTGTGTGGAGGTTTTATGTCTGTGCTGCTTAATTTCTAGTGAAAATTAATTTAAGCCCATGGCTAAATGTCTGTTTATTCTGAATCAGTATGAAGTCAATCAAAAATGTTTTTCTCGCCGGGAGAGAAGTAAGAAGATTGATATCACTTGCTATATGAAGCCACAGCCAGGGGGATGATTAGCTTAGCTTAAAGTCTGGAAAAGAGAGGAAATATGAAGCCTGGATCTGTCCAAAGAAAATCCACCTAGCAGCACCTATAAAGCTCACTAATCATCACAATATTTATATTTATAACAGGGAGACATTTGTGGTTTTATGGTGGGTTAGTGCCTCACTTTATTTTTTGTCTGGGTGCACTGGCTTCCACAGAGGACGCCTTTGCACAGACCAAGGCTAGCCGTTCCCTCCTGTTTCCTGGTTTCATGCTAAAGTATGTTAACCTGACTTTGGTTGTAACCTTGACATACATGAGAATGATTCTCGGCAAGAAACAATCAAATAATGAATAAAAAAAACTTGCTCAGATGTTGAACTATCCCTTCTATAATATAAATGCTGTACAGGTGTACCAAAGCCTCACCTTGAGCCCAGGTCCATGGGCGATGCTCCGGAGACTTTGGGCATCTGTATGTTGGTGGTGGCGGACAGCTTTAAGGCAGAGGGTGGCACGTTGCCGAGGGTCCGGGGAATGTGGCGTCCGGCCAGGCTTGCAGCCGACGGCACGCTCAGACAGATGTTGTTCCCGATGAGAACCTGAGTGGTGGCGGGGGTGGCGTTGGCGGCGCTGCATCCCAGGATCCCCAGCGCTGCTGCTGCGTGGGCGCTGGGGGTGGAGGTGAGGGAGGTGGGGACGGCATTGGCGGGGGAAGGAGTGGCCGAGTTGGAGGAGGGCTGGAGGAAAGTCGGGGCCACGGAGGTGGTAGTGTGCGTCGACTGGTTGGTCTGGTGAAGGGCTGTGGTCGTGCTGGAGAGGTGTAAGCCTTTGAAAACACCTGGTGAACCGAGAGGAGCTCATGTTAATACATATGAAAACAAAAAGCAGCGAGGACACCGAGGGAAGGCAGTAAAACACACCTTGTCTTCACAATTGTTTTCTCTGGCTATATTTCAAGAGTTCAAGCAAATTCAATGACAAGACGAGAATGCGTTTGCACAATCTAATGCAATCTAGTACAACAGCCATGTAATAACTCCTATTTCTGTGAAACTTACAGTGTTATTGCTGACACTGTCAATGTGTTGATGCAACACTACGGTAATTTTTAAGACTGTTGGTAATGGTGTTGTTGAAATAACTGCAACATTTACATGCACAAGCGGAAGGGAGTGGGTGCACAGCTACAAATCTGTGTGTTCATTTTTCAAATTTAAGCACAAAACAATTTTTTGGTTTAACAAGTAAAATAAGTCAGTAGCAAAATGACACCCACCTGCACCTGCCAGGACCCCGTTGACTCCGCTTGCCAGCACTAGCTCCTCTTTGGACTTGAAGGCCAGCAGCTGGTCTGTGGTGACGAGGGCCGAGGCAGCAAACTGGGCGCTGGCCTGGTCCAACGTCTTGGACACAAGTGCCTAGATGGAAAACAGAAAGGGGGGAAAACTGTGGGTGCGTGCCAGAGATTTGACCGCTCTGCTAAAATGTTCGAAACTACTGAACTCAGCACTTCTTGCTGCCAAACAGGAACGCAGCCAGTGGCATTAATACTGCTCGTGGGAATGAGGATGTGTCCCATTTCCTAAGGATGGGTGAACCGACCTTCAACTGTAAATGATTTCCATATTGGGAGAAGTCTGGCTGGTTTAATTTAACCAAGCTCCACTTTATCTCTAATTTGGTCTTAAAAGTACACGCGAGAAGTGCATGAATAGTTCTACAAAATGACATGAACTGCCAAAAGCAGACAGGGAAATAAAGTACTAGTAGGGAACATAGATCCAAATCTGACCAGGATTCAATTTCAGCACCTGTGAGATAGAACCTTCTTCTCTTACAATACTTATAACACCCATAATGGCTGCTACTGCTCTGCTTTTTTTGTGTTAAAAAGTTTTTTCCTACACGCAGGGAGAGGCTCTAAAGTTGTGTGTCCTCCTTACTGACCTGTGTGTTGGTAGTTGTTGCAGGTTTGTTGGCTTGCTGCTGCTGTTGGCTCTGCTCCAGCTGCTGTTTCTGCATGATGGCCAGCTGCTCCTGGTGCTGCTGGTACTGCTCTGCCGTGAACACTGTGGACAGGAAGGACCAGACGCACCGGTCAAAAGCAGAATCAAAACCAGATGTTGTTTACTGCGCGGTTCAGTCGGTTTATGTGACTCTTATCCAGAGTTTACTGACAACAGTGACGTACGCAGTGCTTTTGATTTGTGTTTTTTAAGACAGCAAATACAATGATATTTTTGTACTGAAGCAATCAGCTGCTAATATTTGTGCAGGTACTCATCAAGTAAAAGCTTTTAAAGTGGAATGATAACATTTAGTTTTCTCCAATATATATCTTTTGTTCAGGGGGAAACACCTCTGAAATAAACATAAAAATGCAATAATTGTAAAGCTAGTTGCTTTTGAAGGCAGGACCCCATTCCTAATCAACATGCTCCCAGCATGATTGTGAATTGAAATAACAGTCACTGACAAACTGATTTTCTGTGTGTGTACACAAAAGTGACGTCTCAGTGGGCTTTCAGGCGTCAAGAGTGCTGCGGCACAACAACACAAGGGTCTAGCTGATGTGGGCGTGTTGCTACAGATTTCAAGGTAAAGAAAAAATGAAACACAAGCTGGTAAGAGCCCAGTTTGAAGGCTGATCAAACACAAAGCTGGTTTATACTCCTGAGGCAGCTTTCACTCAACCTTGCACATCCGCGCAAGGAACAAATGGTACTATGAGTCTACATGCTTAATTATCAAGGTAAATGCACAAAACACTGGCTTTGAAATGTGAATTTCTCAACTTGAACAAAGTTAAACAAGCAATTTTTATAACAATAACTAGTAAAACAGATGTAAAACAGAACAAGATGAGCAAGTTGCTCTAAGGAGGAGGCGGCTAGAGGCAACACATGTTGGCACAGTGGCACCGGCTCAATGTACATCTGTCTCTATCCACAATCTGGAGAAGGAACTGTAGACGAGTGTATTAAATAAAGAGTATAATGTTTAGTTTCATTATAATTTCATATAATAGCATACTATTTTAACACTAGTTGAAGATTAAATTACAGCTGTTTCATTTCTGTGGTTTGTTTTTATTCATTTAATCCTTATGCAAGTACTAACTTGTTAATCATATTGTTCAACATTTAATGATTTGCTGCATGTCAAACTTTTCTAATGCCCCGCCTCATCCAGGCTGTGATTGGTCGATTGACGTAAAATGACTGACAAGCATGTCGGCTCTGTGAAAAGTTGAACAACTAAATGCGCAGATACAACTAACGTTAAACGGCCAAACCTTCCTAATCTTCTCCCAGTTTTCTTCTTTCTTAACGCTTTAGCTGCTGATAACGTCTTTGTCACACAGCGAATGGAGCACCGGCATTTCTCTCAGTGCTCCGGTGACGAGTCCGACTATGTTTTGAACCATTAGCGGTGGGGCGGGGCAGGGGGTTACGGCATGTTGTCTGAAAAAGTTACTCGCAGACTGCTCATAAATAATTTTTCTCATTGTACGTAGGCTTATGTTTTTAGGCACATTCGAGAGCCCGGTGTGGCCGGAGATAATAAGCAGACTGCAGAGCACACACAGAAAAGAGTGTCACATACACGTTTTCTGTTTTATTAAATCGCACATTGCTATTAGATTAATCGTGCAGCCCTACTCTGAACAAGTGATAAACTAAGGAAGCCAAATTCGACAGAACTATTTTGAAATGGTATCAGAGCTAGGGTTGACTATTAAACCTCAACAATGTATGTGTCAGTTGGGAAGAGGATGGAAAACTGTCAAGCAGTGATATGTGGCAATTTGTGGTCAGACTCAAGCCATGTTTACTCATTCTTTGAAGAGTCAGCTGAATAAAACTTCCAACCAATCTTAGACTAAAAGCAACATTCTTGTACAGCTGGATATCTCAAAATAAACACGGGTTTTGTTAAACAAATATGTTTATAATTATTAAAAAAAACTGCTTTACTACTGTACTGCTTCGATATTGGAGCCGATAACTTTGTTATCTTGTAGGCCTTTTTCAAAGCAGACATTTGAATTTGTGATAGTAGGAAAAACACGGGTATTAATACTAACTTTAAAAACGGCTCTGTTCTATTCAAGGGTTGCAGTAAGCCACGACAGCGTGAGCGAACATGTACAATTTCAGCACCCTGAAACCGAAGCAGCTCTCATTCACACACTTGTTTTTCTTACTGGGACAAGTCAACATTATCTTGCTGATGCAGATAGGCCTTTTTCATTAATCATGAAAGTACAAACAATACCCAGCCATAATTAGGGGCGCCACCCACATGTCCAGTAGTGATCTCTTTCAGTGCACTAAGGAGAGTAAGAAAGAAAAACACTGAGTTCCTAAATCAGAATGTGCTGAGATTAGGCCTGAGATGAATGACACTCTAGAAAAACACCAAAACAAAGCAACGCCCGCTCATAACGCCATGCTGTGGGCATACTCCACAACAAAATGATATACCTCATTGCACTTTAATTACTGAAATAACCCTCAAGGTGGCAGCTATTTATTATTTGGCCAAATACAGGCATCGATCACAAAGATGAAAAAATACAGGCCTACATGAATAAGTTCTCTTCTATTGATTTAAAAATAAAAAAAATTAAAAAACTGTCACTGTTCAATCGGCAGTAGTAACAATATACCAGATCCAGGGTTCGGTTCAGACCTCGATTTTTCAGGAGGAGGAGAATAATCACTGGCCAGGTATATTAGCACTAGTGATGAGCCTTCGAAGCGCGTGTCGCGTAATCCAAGATGATTTTTGTGAAGTGCGTATCCAGGCTTGTGTTGGTGACGTATGTGGTGACGTCCGAAGCCTCGCGGGCCGGTTGTACCACGTGACTGATTCTTCAAAGTAACTTCAAAAATTGTGATGAAACAGAGTAAAGTTTTAGTTGAGTAAGACTAGCGGTGTTTTTTGTAAATATTAAACTGGGGGCTTTTACCCCATATTACCCTAATAATTTTCTAAAGCAGGTAAACTCAATAAAAAAAAACCCAACTACCTGAATCCAAGCTCTGTGGAAAAGTTATTTTAAAAAGAAATGAATAAAATATTGTCTCTTATCTAAAGACACACACAGAGCAAGCACATTCACATCATCACCCTCTCCCTTATTTCCACTTTCCCTTTAGACCCTGTCATTGTATCATAAAGGCAGACATCATATTAATAAGTCAATCATTTATGTACTGGCATCACAAACAGCATTCATTAATTTATTCAATTCAAAGCTTCACAGACCAAAGCCGTGGTGCTGTTATAATCACTCTGCCTATTTTACATTCATTGTCCACTTGGTGGCACACTAGAGCAAATGAAGCCCCGTGAAGCTATGGCCCATGAGTCAACCAATTGGATGGAAAGCTTCAATGCTTCATGAAGCTTCATCTCGACATCACTAACTAGCACCTACCGTTAAGCGGACACGGTAGAAATTTTACATTACGGAGTGACAGTGAATGCGCCACTATAAACTCACTCACTTAAGTTTTAGTTTCGATCCACATGCGACACATTTGAAAACTGAATGCTGAACAGGTGAATTTATTAAACGCGGCGACTTTATGAAGCGTACTGCTGATGGAGAGAGCTAGCAGAGGCACATACAGGGAGAGAGAGACAGAAAGAGGCGGGGAAAGCCGGCATGTTTGCTGTGAAAGGCCAGAGGAACAGGCTAGGTGTGTGTGAGAGCGTGAGTGAGGGGAAGAGTAGCAGATTCAAAATAAACTAGAACTGCGAGCAGTTGTAAACGGGGTCCAAGCCACCTGTCGCCAGTCGCCCCCCTCGCCCCGCGGAGGGCGCGC
>JAPMOB010073325.1:0-12378 GCA_029875015.1 Lepomis gibbosus | reverse complement strand
GGGGGGAATGTCTAAGCCCGTTCTCTCCCCGCCTGTATGCCCACATCCTGTGTTTTCCAGAGCAGCCTGTGAGTCTTCCCAAAGAGCTGAGGGGCCAAGCTGTCTGCGCCCCCCCCACCCCCCCCCCACCACCACTGCTCCCTTCATTAAATCCTCCCCTCCCTCTGTCCCGACCTTCCTCCAAGCCTGGAGCAACCATCAGCAGACTTGCATTCCTCTCTCCCTTTTCCTGGCCCCACACAGGGTTTCGGGCAGAGAGTTGTACAGGGCCTAGAAAGACCAGAATCCACCATTTTCTGTCTTAGCGAGAAGGCAATTTTGGGACCTCGATGCCTATTTGGAAAATAAACTGAATGTGTGAAATGACGCAAATAACTTGGCCTGTTAGCTTAACTTGAATGGATCCCACAGATTAACACAGCATGTGTTGTCCGGGCTTTAAAACATTGGCCAACCAGCTCTCACCTATACATTTCAAAGGCCCCTACTACTGTTAATTTACTGCCAGTCAAGTATGACTGTTGTTTTTTTTGTCAGGCATCTATTGGGTTCAGCGCATGTCACTGCACTGAATTAAATCAACTTGCACAGACTTGAATTTGCTTGAGATGAATAATTTTTCACAGTGAACATCATCTCTGATTTATTGCTGCCAAAAAACAAGCTAGTTGTTTTCTCAACAAATTAATTTACATATTAAAAGGAAATTAATGAAATCCAGACTGTCTGGAAAGAACACAACACATTCAAAAACACAAAAAAAGCCTTGGCTGCTGTAGTTTTTAGCAAAAGTTGGTTGAATCCACGTGTGTGGTGTAGTGAGCATTTGGGGCAGCAGGACGGTGTGTGCGGAATTGATTCAAAATAAACAACCGTGTGTGTGTGTGTGTGTGTGTGTTTGTTCATGGTGATGAAGGAACATGTTAATGAAGTCCAGGGAGTATCGCTACACTTTTTATCACACAAGATCTCACTAAACTACTTAAAAATGGCGGGTTTGTTCGTGACACCTCGTCTGGCGCTCACAATTGTGATGCAGTAAATAGTGACGATTCTCTCTGACCAATCAGCAGTCTGTAGTGTTTTCACGTCACCTATTAGCATCGCCTCAGCTGGAACCTCGATGGAGGTGACCAAAAAATCTACCAGGTAGCAGATTTGCCTGATGGAAAACCAAAAAAGGTGAGTTGCGAGGAGTTGAACTGGTACCATCCGTCAAACTTACCTTCTAGACATTACAGTACTCTGTTAAAAAGGGTCAGCAGTATGTAAAGTGTGATTTGTAGGTAAGATGGACTAAAAACACTAAGGTAGCCATTAAAGATATGGACAAATGACTCTGTGGAGTAAGTTAGGAGACATCTCAATGGGTTTTGCCATAACTGTTTTCAGCAAATGTAAGTTATAAGAGAGAACAAACCTAATAAAATGTATTAACATAGATTTAATTGACAGGCACACAACTTTATAAAATTTTCATTGATTATCTTTTTAGACCAAAGCTCTCCGAGGCACGTTATTCCACCCTATTTCCACCCAGATGACCATAATGATCATGACTGATAGTGTCACTGCACAGACAGAGCACAAGAGTTCAATTCCACTGTGTTTTCCCAGCACAGACTCCCAACCCCCACTGCAGACACCCGAAACCCACCCCACCCCACCCTTGCTCCCCAAAACTGGGTCCATGTCAGTGCGCACAAAGAGCCTCCTCTGGGTTGGTCCACGGCCATTTTGAACATGTTCATAGTGAAAAGCCAGAGGGGAGAGTGAACAGCAACACTTTAGGTCAAGGTTAAGTCTGTGCGTTTGGGCTCAGTGTATTATATCCTGTCAATAAACCCCAAACAATGGAAAGTCCATGTAAACAACCACATGCTGCCACAACCTCTGCACCTTATTTTTAGGGACAAAGATATTTATATTTGGTCAACTTAATACATTATGATTGCATCTGAAATAATAGAAAATGCATGTATGGCGGGGTTACAGTTAACCCTTTGCGTCAAGTATAAACCAAGAGTTACTGCTTTGAAATTGATCTCGCCTTCCTCCCACCACAATTAGGTTTAAAAAAATTGCAATAAAAATATCACACAATGTTGTATCAACATATGTATGGGATAATTGAGGATGCACTGGTAACATGATAATGAACAACGCTCAAAGTGGCAAAAAAATACTGGAACAATAGAATGATTCAGAGAAAAAGTTCATTAATGTGCTCTGTCCCCATTTAACTAAATAAATAGAATAGTTGGACATTATTCTATTGTTGTAAATAATTTTGGTAGTCTTTCTTTATTCTCACAAGAGTGTACATTTCTTATGCACATTTTTGTAATGACAAATGCTTTGAGTCGTGACGGCGCACACTGACAGTGTTTAGGACAGTATTTCTGAATGCATTTGTGGTTTTGCACTTAGATGTTCAGAGTAAGAGACTCAAGTAGCTGTATGAAGACTATAAAAAAAGAGCTGGCATTATTGTCAGTTAAGCTAACAAAACAAAACCGTCCTTGTCTCTCTCTGTTGCGTGTATCACTCTGCAAGCCACGCCTACTAAACCCACAAGTTCGTAAAGCTGCAGAAGGAGCCCGTTGCCCTGCGAAACCTTGGCCTGTGTAGGGCTCGCTCTCCATGGCAAGAGCCTCGCCAAGACCCCGGTCTCTCTTGCTTTGGCTCGCCTTCTCTAAGACGCCCCTCCAACACATTGCAGGCCAGGGCTGAGCCGCACAGGCTTCAGAGGGAGTGCAACAACGTCTAACAGCGGGATGAGAGGCTAGTGCACCACTGCCTCCCTCTCAAAAGTTATTCCCTTCTGTTTGTCATCATACCTCTTTGCCACTCGTCAATACGCACGAAGCTAGGTTAGGAGCTGGCAGTGATTGACAATGCGTTAAGGCCTATTTATACTCCTGCTTAGGGTCTACGTGCATACCTACGCCGTAGGCTACGCACGTAACCATGCATTTATACTTGTGAGTAGGTGTGTCTGTCATTCTGAGATTACATCTCCAAACACTAGTCGGCAGTAACGCTACAGCGTCCACCATGTTGACTTTTGCCGGCCGAGCAGGCTAACTTCCGATTTAGCCCTCGACTAATGTAAATGGGGGTAAAATTGTTAATGTGTGGCTGGTGTGATAGCGAAACGAATAATTTAGCTCGGGTTGCGACGGTCAAATATATTGATTCACTTTGTTACAGCCGCCATTTTGGCCGCCAGTAAAAGTACTTCAAAGCGCTGGGTACTTCCGCTCAGCTCGGAGTCATTGTGAGGCTACCCAGCCGACCAATCACAGTGCTTACGGTCCGCGTCGGCTCGACCTGTAGTTACATTTTTGAGGAGGTGCACGTCAGGCGATGGCGTAGCCTCTGAGTAGCCCCATCACCTACGCCGTCGATTTCAACGCAGAAGTATAAATTACGCTTTAGACTGCTCCAGGCTGTGATTGGTTGCTTTGACTCTGGATTCTTGTAAATGGAATTTTTTTTGACAGATTATCTGTCTCATGCACTACTGTCAGGATATAGTGACAGTTTAAGCAAATATGACAAAGTTATTTTTATTGAAGCTTGTTGTCTTTTGTTTAACTGCTGGCTTTTGGTTTGTTATTTTTTCATGTTAGTAAAAGAGTGCCTCTCTCTTTTTTTCTTTTTTTTCTCCTCCCATGCCAGTGCTTGGAGAAGTTCCCTGTGATTCAGCACTTCAAATTCGGTAGCCTCCTGTCCATCCAGCCAACGAAGCCTTGATGCTCATGCCGCGCACCCCGTGGAAAGACCAAAGTCCCAACAGTTTTCCCTTCCTCTGGCATCCTCACATGCAAACACAACATAGCAAAAATCAACCACATGTCGTTTGACACATGCATTCCCACATGTGCACACATGTGGTCATGAAAGTTTGTTGGTCATCCATTACCTTAATGCAGAGCATGTTGAGGATGGCCTTCGTGACTTTGGCGCATCTTTATATTTTTGTCATTTTATTTATATAATTAGAGTTTGAATCTAGCTCCTTTTTAGAGGGATGATGGTAAGTGTGCTCATTGATGCTTAAAGGGTAGCTTCGGTATTTTTCAACCTGGACATTATTTTCCCATGTGTTTGTGTCGGTGTGAAATTGGAAAACATATTTTGACACTGGTCCAGTATTAAGCGAGTGCACTGCAGTCGGCAGCAGCGAGACAGGACTGCAATGTAATCCTCGCAGGCAAATGCACTACGTCAAAGTTCGTCCACTAAAGTGCTTGTTCTGGCCGCTGAACATTATGGAAAGGATCCCCACAGAGAACTTTTTGTTTAACCAGAACAGTAGCTATATCGCTCTCGTCAAAGCCACCAGACTCCATTGATAAAAACAGTAGTTTTACCTCGCAGAACATGGGAGTTGCTGGTCTACCCCTGGGTCGGTTAGTTTGTGTTATTATATAATAACACAAACTGCTATTACTATTTTTGTGGAGTCTGGTGGCTTTGACGAGATTGAAATAGTGACTGTTTGTGGTTAAACAAAAAGGATCTTACTCTTTAAAAAAAAGTAGATCTCTGTAGGGATCCTTTCCACAGTGTTGTCAGATTCGTAATAACAAACTGAGCTCTTCAGTGGCAGAAACAAACACTTTAGTGGACGTTCTTTCACAGGGGCTAATTGCCTGAAAGGATTACGTTGCAGCCCTGTCTCCCTGCCGCCGACCGCAGCGTGCTCGCTCAATACTGGACCGGTTTCAAAATATGTTGTCCCAATTAGCACAAATAGACAGAAATGTGGGGAAAATGGGGTGCAGGCTGAAAAATACCCAAGTTACCATTTGATGCTTGAATTTACCTCATAGTTTGGATCCTCATGAGCACTAGGCTTATTCAGAGTGAGGTGATGCAAATAAGACTGTGTGACTTCTTCAAATAGTTTGTCATAGTTTCTTCTTCAATTTTTTTTGGTTTTGCTTTTAAGGCCAAATGTTTAATTTTGTTGCAAATGTACAATTATTTTAATTGCCCCATTTCACATTCAACATGTAAGTCACATTAAGAATTTGCTCAGAAATAACTGTGTTTCAGTGTTTTTTCCTTTAACCAAATATCAGTGTCTTGCTCAGAGATTATATTTTTAAGGCTTCCATAAAAGCTCATCCAAACAGGGTCACAAAATCTTCCTCTGGCAAAATTGGCCATTTTGAATCCAAAATTTTTGTAGATCCAATGAGTTGTTTTTTTTTCCAGTGGGGGGTGGGGCCTTTGGTTTATGAGGACAGTCACAGGAAAAGGTCACAGGCAGAAGAATAAAGACTTGGCGTTCTCTGAGTAGGCACTTCACCACATTAACGTTAGCTAGCGTTCTTGTTACTCCAAATTCCACTTGAGTAACATGACTGACGTTACATTTCCGGACTATTACCACTTCGCAAGCGATTACAACATAAGTTGAGCCCCTTAGCCAAAATGCCAAATCAACGTTAGCCCCTGAGGGTGTTATTCACTTAATGCTAAGATAATATTTGCAAGATTAATACAGTCATAACCATGACATTATTAGACAATTGCTTTTGGATTTGTTTTGGAAAGTGAGATCAATTCATGAGACAATGGCGTAGACGTTTACCCAGGCTAAAATGGACCTGCGTTACTCGTGATGTAGTTAAAAGGAACGCCTACAGCAGTTTTTACTGAAGCCTAATTATGTCGTTTGAGAAGGGGGGGAAATGCCGAGCTTACTGAGGACGACAGAAGCAACAGCAGAATTTCATGAGACTGCATGAAATCTTTGTTGGTAGTTTTTATTTTTTCCTCACTGTCTGGCCCTTACCAGTCACTGTCAATAGTTAGCGCCCATGTCTTCATCATAGTCCCAGCTTACTGCAGTCTTGTTTAGTTTATTCCATTTTTTTAATCATTTCAGTTAAGGTCAAATTGTAAATTGACAAACCATACTTGAATAAATGCTGATGGTTGTGCTGTGCAGCTTTTCTTCTGAAAATTCTCAACCTAGGGCAAGTATTTTTATCACCCCTGTTTTAACTCTTTCTTTATGTGTTTCAGTTGGAATGTTTGGAAGATCAAGATCATTTAAAGAAACAGACAGGCTGATGTTAGCTCGCCGGCTAATGCCCACCAGTTGCTAATGTTATTTGGTGCAAAATGCTACAAAATATAAGGTGTTGCAAAAATCTCATTGATATTATTCAGTCTGGCTCACTAACCATTTAGTCATCATCCAATACATCAAGCTGTGCCCACATTGCTGAGCCTCTGGTGAAAGATGCACAGAAAGTAGGGGAGAGCCGGGACGATTGAAACAGATTTCATTTTAAAAGATAACAGTACAGACAGAAATAATTTGTTGTTGTGATCAACTACTCAAGTTTACGTTCTATCAATACCAGGTGCTATCTTGTGAAAATGTGACTTCAGTATAGTTTGACATCAAAAGATGTGCATTGTTTTATTCGTCCCTGCCGTGCGGGACAGATAAAACACAGAGGTGGGACGGAAGAAACAACAGTATACATTTAAATTGTTTGTTATTCTTGTTTTTGTTTAAAATGCTTGCCTCTGTTCTTCTTAATATGTAATTGCAAACATATGTCCTTTTTCTTAATAAAAAAATAGAACAAATATAACTTTTAGAACGTCAAACAGTTCCAGCCTGCAGCCTAGTGGACTCTGCCCCCATCCCTCAGTATCTAAATAGGGTAGAAAGGCTTCATGACTCCTGACATTTAAACTTCACTAGCCTCTATACTGTAACATGTTGACATTCAAAACTTTAGGATGTGTTAAAGTACTAACTATAATCTGTCATGTGATCATGACACATGAAACAGTTAAACACAACTCTTCATTCAAAAAAAATGACCGCTTGAGTGAATTTACTTTCTGTAAAAACAGTGAAAACAGCTTCTGCCGTATAACTCCATGAAAGTGTGACTGATTTTATGCGGTTCTGAAAATTGCTGTGTTTCAATTTTCTTTCAAAACAGATATTAAAATTTAAGCACTAGGCAGCGTTGGACGGGGCCTTGCACCATGACACTCATCAGGGCGTGCCGCAGCTGCGACAGCTGGAGGTCAGAAATTATCGTGTTTTGAACGCCTCACAAAGTAGTTAAGCTTAACTTTCGTTTGTCCACTATGTGGCACTAGAGAACATTCGGTAATTACACCTAAAGTCTAATTATGTCAAGTGTAAAACACGTAAGGATTGTCACACAGAGCTTTTGCCAGTAGGTGGCACTTTGACGATGAGTAAATACTGTTAAAGGAAAACTCACAAACTTCACAACACAGCATCATCAATGTGTTAAGGCTTTTATTAGACAGTTTTGAAGTGCATGTGGCCAACCTCTTAGGAGTAGTTCATCACAGCGTAAAACTAACCTGTTTCTGGTAGGTGGCGCTATGACTGAGTGAATATTGATGTATGGATGTCCTCAGGCCGGGACTGTTGTCAAATATGTAAAATGTGTTACACAGATTTACAATAACTTTCTGTTTCATGGTGGATCAATGATCTTCGACACCACACTACTACTTCGACACGCAGTCCGAAAACTCAGAATGCACAACTTTTCATCGTCCTGTTGGGTATTTGGCATGGCTCCAAGATGCTTTTTTGTTCATCTGTACATGATACATCTGCCACAAAAATCTCATACATTTTGGTGAACTTTAGGCCACAAAAAGAATACAGTTCATTTGGAATATAATGAAGAAAGAATAATTCCTTCAATTTCAGTATGGTTGGCCATATATTTTATGTTTGGTCCAGATAAATTAATAGTACAGCTGTCACGGTATTTCATCAGAGCAGCGCTGTGACGTGTGCTATGTAAAGTGGGAAGGATTTGATATGCTAAAAAAAGTCTTTCTTCAGCACAACAGCCCGTGGTTAAGAGGTGATTATGTGACGAGATGTTACATGAGAGAATTATAGACTGCACTAGATAGTGTTACATTGTCAGGGGTTATAACAGGATGATACCGCTTAAAGATGCTGAAGCAGCTGACTTTTCCCAGAAACTACTGAAATGGATAAATAGTGTTGAAACATGTCACTGAAAATCCTAAAAATCTAAAAGCGATCTCTTTGATCCCTGATGCTGATGTTAATACAGTATGCTGAACAGCACATCCATTATGCATTATGTTTGGTCTTAGCTTGAGTCATTTTTTAACATGGCTACATGATTTCAGGTTAAATGACAGTTGTATTCATACGACAGATCTGGAACACTAATGAATTTGTTTATTTGTTTATTTCAAAGGATCCCCATTAGCTGACGCCAAGACGACAGCTAGTCTAATGCTAGCATTAGCATACTAGCATTCAGCTAGTATGAATGCTGTTCATACGCAAGAGAAAATTCAAAGTAAGATGTAAGAACGAATATGTTTGAGTGGCTCTTGTATGAGACCTGTTACTTTATTGTAAATATACTTGCTTGTGACCCAGAGATGAACCCAGACGTGAGGCAGATGGGTTTTATGATGAGTGGAGAAAGTGTTGAATATTGCATGAGTCAGGATACTTTAACTACTCCTCCATGTGAAGGATGATTTTTTTTTTAAACAGATCTGGTTACCAGGAGAGGGGGAACTCCGATTCATGGCAAATTAATTCCAAAACAACACGCAACAGTCCTTTTGTGTACTTACTGAGGCCTCATAAAGACTGAGGTGGAATTCCCCTTCCATACACGATGTTGGACCACAGTGCAGAGTGGTGGAATAAAGCACAGCAGTCTAAAGGCTTGTTGTATGACGATGCCTGTGAAGGTGTGTCCTTTAGACGAGGGAAACCTCCTCAGATGAGAGGCTCTACAGATGAATCAACATAGTATCATGAGCTCTTGCCCCTTGACTTTCAGAGGGAAAAAAGCACTGGTGCATTCAAGCAGTCCTCTTCAACTTACAAAGTCTGACATTCAGGTGGTCTTTACCAGGTCTTTGTGATCAGTCTGTGTTAAATATGTCATGAACTGGTCCACTGGATGCCAGGCAGAAACTCCGCTGTTTGTTCTTGTCAACAGTCTGAATGTTGCTCAAACCAGCAGTCAACACCCAAAACAATTCAATGCGCGTGTTCTAACAAGCACACTGGTGGATTTGCAAACCAGTTAGTATGCTAACTGTTTTTCTGTGGCATGTACTGCCAACCGTACTGTCGTTTGCACATTGTGATAGTTGCACTGAAAATTCAGAAGTATTGTTTGCCAGTTGTGCATTGCATTGAAGTAAAAGTTCACAACTAGTAATTTTGTAGTATCACAGAACTTCAGGTGTTAGCAAGAAACGAAGAAATGGCCGACTTTATGAATCCGTGACGGCTGCCTGAAAGTTTCACAACTGAGTGTGCATGATGGATTTGGGGGTACAAATCCGAAGAACAAAAGACTGAATTTGTTGGCCTCGTTTGGAGGAATGTTTGGAATGAGACAGCTGCATCAACCCGTTCTCACATGTCTGGGCTTGAAATGTGGACTTCCAAGGAGGCAGTTTCTGAAATGGGATGCAGCTGCAGACGTAAGATGGGGAGCACTGGTTGAAAGTAACTAAAGAAATTTAAACATGTATCGTACTTAAGTATGCAGGACTTTTACTTACAGAGTATCTTTATATTCTTATTTTCTTCCATTGGAGAGCCGCAGCACATGTTCCACACGAACATCCAGTCTGCATTTCTCCCAGTGTTTACAGCCCACTTTTGTCCAAAGCCACTTAAGATTTTTTCCCATACACATTTCATCAGGCGCAATTTGGGCTTCAGTTTCTTGCTCAAGAGCACTTCAACATGTGGACAGGAACCACCAACCCTGCAATTAATGACCGACTGTCCACCAACAGAGTCACTGGTTATTGTCCAAAGAGCTACACACGGGGAATACACAAAAGGTTTACATAAAAAAAAAGAACAACAATTGATCTCTGTGTAGTCCAGTAGCCAATATGTTCAACACGTTACTGCAAGAGAATCAAAGGTACCAGTGACCCCAATTGGACTCATCATTTTTAAATTTACGTAGAAAGCGAACTTAAGTTATTTTCTTGCTGGTGTGGCCTATTTTATGTTTTCTGAAAGCATCGCTCATTTTCTTAAAGCTCTAAACATGTAAGTAAGACTGTGACCTAATTTGTTTTTATTATGATATGATAGTTTGTCCCCATATGCAAATAAGGGCATAACCTAGATATCAGTATGCAATATGGTCCAAGGGGCTATTTAATATTGAAGTGGGGGCGGGTCCCAGTTCTTTGAATGTTTAAATGGAGGTGTGGTTTCTTCAAAATTGATTTTGGCCTGAAGGATATCCGAAGGAGGTGTAGGCTATTTTATGTTTTTATCTGTGAATGTGTTTATCTATGTAGCAGAAGGGAGTTACAAAATTCCATTTCACTGTATGTTATACTGTAACAAATAAATGTACCTACCTACCTAAAAAAAAAAATGGGGAGAGGCCTATATGTAAATGTGGGTGTGGTCTGAAATTTCTTCAGTATGCAAATAAGAGTGCAAGCCTTTTTGGGCGTAACTGATTGTATGTCATCTAGTGTAAAATATAATTATGTGGCTGTGGCTTGTTCATTCATTAAATAGTTAGACAGTTACTTTAATTGTTACTTGATATGCAAATCATCAGCAGCTCCTTTGTTTTACTTGACACTTTATTTCTTAAGCACTGAGTCAGTCTGAAAGCTGTAGGTACATTTGTCCCAGGAAAAATCCTGTTTTCCTATAATTACACTTTATCTACAGAGTGCACATTGCCAAGTACTGCACAACAGAAAAGCAGAATCAAAGAGAACCTTAACACCCCCTGAAAAAGTTGTTGTTGCTGACCTCCAGTGGTTTGACTTCTCACCTTGCTGCAGTGATGTACAGGTATACTCCAGGACCCGGTGACATCACAGGTGCAACAAAACACACTTCTGACCACTCCACCCCCAACCCCCAAGTGATACTGGATGTGGCCCAAGGTAATCAGAGAGGCCAGCAAAGAACACTGCTTTTCAGCCTGGTGTTGAGGTACTCTTTAAGATATGACAACAACAATGAGAAAATGCACAGTTTTAATTAAAATACAGACTTCATCAAGCCCTCCCCATTGCTACTCGCACCATCATGGTGACTCATGGTCATAAATAAACTAAGGCTAACAAGTCACCGTTTTATTCTGGTGCAACCAGATTACAGAGGGGTGGAGTCAGAAAGTTAAGAAAGTTAAAAGGTACATTCACTCATATTACAATAAAACCTTTCTTCCTTACCTCTAATGGTAGTTGAGTCTCGAGCCACACTGCCAGGCTTCATATGGGCTCCTTCCAGTGAACACATTTCACTAGTTCCAGGGAAAAGGGTTCACTTTGGGTTATGTGGGTTATCCAGAGTGACCAAGACTTTGTTTTTACAATGACATGTTGCTGCTGAATTTTCTAGACGTGGAGTTCTTGGGACAGCGGTGTTGTTCAGTCAGTCGCAACTTTGGTCCAGACTGAATTATCTCAATAACTACTGGATGGATTGCCATTAATTTTTGTTTTGTACAGATATTCAGGGTCCCCAGAGGATGAACCTTAATAACCCGATAATCCACTGACTTTTCATCTAGTGCCACCTTCAGGTCAAAACTTGAATTTGTTCCATAGTTTTTGGTTTATGACCAAACACCTTCACTTCTTAAATTAAATTAAATCCAAGTTTATTTCTACAACACCATATCCTACATAGGCACTTCAGGGAGCTTTACAAAAAACAATTAAAACAGTAAAAATGTGCACATAAACAGACATCCATGCATACATACACATAAAAATACACATACACAAGTCCAAACAAGCAAATGGTTCAAATGCGACATCTTCATTTAAAAAAAAAGCCCTAGCGAAAAGGAAGGTCTTTGGTGTGGTTTTAAAAGAACCCAGTTATGAAGATCAGCAGGCACACTGTCCTATGTGCATAAATGCTGTATGCCATCTCACTGCACTTAAAAAAAGCGCTCCAGAAACATGGAGGAGTTTCCACCGTGCGACCGGAGAGATCTGCCAGGGTTGTAAACTAACAGCATGTCTGAGATGTACTGCGGAGCCAGACCAGCAAGTGCTTTGTAAACCACAAGGAGGGGGTTTGAGCTGAATTCTGAAAGCAACAGCCACGTTAAAGGGTTGATTCACCACGTCCGTGAAAGCTTGACCATCAGAAGAGCATTTCACTCTGTCCACAGCAGTATGACGTCGGAGTTCTAACGGAACCAATCTGGAGAAAACTTTTGAAAAACACCAGCCTGGTTTACATGGACGACCAGCAGCGTTTAAAAAAGGGAGAGTTTTCAGATGTGCCCGCAATAGACTGGACCTGGTCTGCATCAGATCCTTCTG
>JAPMOB010073267.1:0-34433 GCA_029875015.1 Lepomis gibbosus | reverse complement strand
CTGCAGTGATGACTCGTCAACACCTTCCCCTCACCATGGAAACTATGTCAACGCATGGGTGGGGTATTGGGTGAGAGATTGTGTATTAGAGATGGGGGGGGTTATTATTAGGTAGAAGATATTTGACCTTACTTCTCTATAAAGCGCTCTCTCTCTCTCTCTCTCTCTCACACACACAGAGATATGGACTCACTTCAGAGCAGTTAGACCATTTCAGAGTCACTTTGATCTTCTGTAGACTCACTTAGTTGATAAAACATTCAAACACTGACAGAGCAACCCACACTCAGAGACTGATAGCAGGAAATGAAATAGACTGATTGTACAGGATTGTACTTTTTATTACAAAGGGGATGTGGTCCAGTCAATATTGTCCTCCTCTGAGGTGGATATGATGGGGCCTAATTGAGTATTTGCTGTAGAAGTGATAACGGCCATTTGTTGGCACAATGGTTGTGTGTAGATTCACGCTGGACTAAAATTGTGGATCTTGAATCTTATATTTTTGGTAAGAAATGTTGAAATTGAAAAACATTTTAGGGTCAGCTTGTTTGTTGACTTACACATAGCCTGTGCTTCCGCTACAGGTACACGACGTATTTAGCCTAGCTTACCACATCGACTTAAGACAAGTGAAAAGTGCTAGCATAGCTCTGTCAGGAGTGAATAACACAACTTCCAGTAAATTCAGAGTTGTCTTTTTTTAGGCTAAGCTCCAATCCATCCAGTCCGGGTGTTTGTTTAGAGTTAGAGTAGTGCACGCAGCTCACAGCTGCTTCTTCAGGTAGGTGTTTGTCAAGGAAACCACAACACTCCCAACACACAGCAACGTCTCATTTTATTTCTGCATAAGGCACAAAATGGGACTCTCCCTCACCAGGATACAAGTGGCCTCCTGTGGTCGTGCCAATGACAGTTGTCTCTGCAAAGCAAAGGCAGAAGTAACATAAGCAGCATAGTCAATATTGGCTTCTTTCAGACATGACCACCATCTTTCCCTTAACATAACCAAAATAGTTTTAAATGCCTGAAGTGACTTTGACACAGGATGCAACTGTTCACATCCTTTCTTCTACCAACAGCCAGCTTTTCTATTTAACCACACTTAATTTCTCTCTGGCATAGAGGCGGCAGATCAGAAAACAGGAACAGTTTTTAGATCAGTCACATGGATCATTTTGGAAGGTATTTTGTTGCATTTCCCAAAATGTCAGACAGTTCCTTTACAGACGCCAAACTAAAGCCACAGAATATCAGTTATTCTAAAATATCAGCCTCTGTTCTCTAAACTCCACCTGAGTCGAACCGTCACAGAGCTGCAGCAGTGCCACCCTGCAGACAGCCTGATCCTCCAGCATGACTTGTCCTTGTATGGTGCCGTGTCTTCAACATGGCACGGCGCCAGCTCTTCGGTGGGCACACACATACACATAATACATACACATTCAAGTATACGTAAATAGCTGCCACTGTAAGTATGACTCCACATTGTCTCCCTCTCTCTGTGGCAGGATGCCAGCTATGTCTCTCTGAAGGACTAGGCTGCAGCAACTGCTGTGCTCTGATGCTGCAAATACTGTTTACCTCAGCTTCCAGATGGAAAGTAAAAGCTCAGGGTCTGATGATGGCTTTAACAAGAGGGAAATGTAGGGAACCTTCGTAGGCCTCCAGGAGCCACGGATGTGTATTAAATACGTTACATTAGTGGATTATTATTGATGTGTTGAACTCAAAGCAGCATCTTAATGTGGTGGAGCTAATTTTAGATTTTTTTTAAGTTGATCATTTGTTTTGTATGTAAGATGTATACGCACTTACCATTGTCACCAGTAACCAGATGTAATTGTAAGGAATATTTTCTATCTTTGTTTTCCTTTGTTTGCTTTTAGCTTTTTACACCAATCTGTCTTGGGACTGCTGAGGATACATTCACAATGTAATGATATCATAATGATATCAATGATTGTGCACAAGCTCATTGGTAGGCAAACACTAATACTACAGGGCCATCACAGAGGTGAACGACGGCCCCGGGTTTGCTTTCGGCCCCCGTAGATCTGCTCCTATAGACTTGAGTGTCGAACATTTTATGATCACGGCTATTAAAATACTGTAGGTATAAAATAGAGATGATGAGTGCTCCCGACACACGCGCACACTCATCACTAACAATGTGTATTGACTTCATAGCTGTAATTCCAGGGCTTCGGGGATCTGAGCTAATGCTGCACTAGGGAGCATTAAAGCAACAGGGATAAGAGAAGTCAGAATGACTTCGACATGTCTGTGTGTTTGAAGTTGTTTGAAGCTTTCAAGACGCTGCGAATGGTTTTCTGCAGACTTTGGTTGCCCCTGATCACACTTTAGAGACACACTTAGTAAAGACACGTTTGAGTTCATGTTGTAAAGCAAACTAAGTATTGAAATGTACACAACAAACATAATCTTGTCAATTATTTAGTTAATTTATAAGAATTATTTCAGAATTTACCGTATAAACCTACTCTTAAAAAACATTTATAGTTCAGTAGAATTAGTGTAATTGATCAGTAGATCATGAAAATTATATCCCACAAACCTAAATACTCTAATTGTTGCTATTACCATCCACTCTCAGATATTCTATAAGAATCTGAAAATGAAGGCAGAATAAAGCAAATGACTTGAGCTGGCCGCTCAGAGGTAAACTGTATCCATATCATGTTACGTGTTAGTTGTAAACTTCCTCGTAAAACCCAACTTGAACTAGCATTCCTCTGCCCAGACGTGGCCTCAGACACTTTAAAAGCCTCACAACTCATGAAACATCAAGTCCTGGCCTGTATTTACACACAATCAGGTTTGATTTTTTTATGGCCGATTCCCTACTTTACTGGACTTATGCAGCGATGCAGAGAGGTCACCCTGCTGCACTCAGGTCAGCCTGCAGACGTGAAACAACCATCTAACCTTCTGAAATTTACTTCACTTATCCCTGCTGCTGGTTGATTTGAGGCAGCAGACTTCAGTCAAAATGTTGACTAAAATATAACCATACACAGCTCACTAGGAAAACCACAACATGCTGCTTTACTACATAAATAAAATTAAAAGCAAATACTAAAGTCACTATATATAGGGCTTTGGTACTAAATTTGCATACCGCATGCTGATCCTTTTACTTTGTATTGTTGTTTTTGACACATTTTTACAAATGAAGAGCAAGCTAAACCTGCAATTGCACCCCGTAGTGCGGGTTAAGAGATGAATCCTGCATCAGAATAAATAGATAAAAACGATTTGTTTTTCTGGCCTGAAGGCTCTGACACCTCTGCTGACAGTAGTTGCAAACACATGCACACTTAATAAGAATGTGAACATGTCAGAGCCCTGTAGGGCCAACAAACTTTAGTGAAACAACCCCCCAGTTGAAAATGCCAGTGGAGATTTTGTTATGAGTTTCATACTACTTTCTCCATTAAAATCAGGCATCAGTCAAGTAAATTGCACTTAATTTCCCATATGTGTATATGACCAATAATGTGTTTACCTAATAAGCCCAATATGAGCGTCCCTCCAGGATTTTGCAGGCCTTTTTTGTGTTTGTTCTGGACTCACATGTCTGATTTTGCGGAAGCTTTTCTAAAACATTGCAATGAAAGTTGTGATGTTTTGGGGTGTTTTTCTGCAGTGACATTGTTGGATTTAGTGAAAACAAAGGTATGTGATTTTTTTTTTTAAACTTTGGAATTGTAGTTGAATCATTAAACAGGCCCTCCGGCATTTTGCAGGCCTAACCCTAACCATGCATATTTTTTGATTCTTTCAGCACTTGCAATTCACCGGGTTTCAACAGTCTGTATGACAGTGATTTGTCTCGTCTGACGTCCTCCATGCGTTTCAGCCACTCTCTGCCTATGTTTTGCAGTGGCAAAGTATTTGTCAATAGACGATTTCTTTTATGGTCAACCGCTTTCCTGCACGTTTCGCCAAACAATTTACCCCCACGGGATACTAGCCCTCTGCTTCCTTACCATAATAATTTGTGCCTAATTTTAACCTAAACAATGTTTTTATATTTGTGATTTGTAACATAACACACTGACATCATGCCATCAAACGCAGTTTTGCTCCGAGGAGGCAATTAAAATGCATTTTGCAGTTGGATTTGGAGGACTTGTGAATACATTGGCTGTAATTTAATTTGTGGTGCTTAAGGCAGAGAAAAAATGACATTTGAGAAACTGAAACTGTGGCACATAAACCAGAACCATCTGCATGGCTTGATTCCACCAAGAGTATGAGAAAATAAGGGGGGTTAGGGGTATAATTTGGTGATATGAACTTTTAACTAACTGTATTACATGAAAGGCTATAACTGTAGTAGTGTTAAGTCAGGAGGTGTTTGCTTGCTTGCTGTTGTACAATGTAGTTTGCTGGCAGTCTTGGTTCAGTGGATTAACGCACAGTAAATGTGATGTGTACTCTTGTGTGATCCAGATCTGCTGCTTCTGCCATGTTTGGAGAGTACAGTGAAGATGTGGGTCATGTCATCTTCATAGTGCGATGCAGAGTTTGTTTGTGAACATAGTCAACGCACCATCAATCACTGAATTTCACGGTCACGTAAATCCTGAGAGTGAGGGAATGGGGAGGACGGCAAGCAGAAAACATTTCAAACACAGTACACACAGTGTGCACATTCCCTGCTCATGCATGATGGCACAAGAGGACAACTGTAAATGCACTCTGGAACCTGTCAATGAAACTGCTTAAAAAGGGACTCTTTGGTGCACCAGTCCAAATCTCACAGGTGTGTAAAACGATGCTCAACATAACAGCTCCCCGCAGAGGTCATCAAAGTACAAGCAGCTTTGCTGTTTAGTTGGCATTGTAAATCTGAATGTATTTCAAAGTTGAAGCTTAATGTGCTTCACTGCTAAATCAAAAATAAAGACTGCAATAATTTCATTTGTATGAAGTTTATTTGTTTCTACCAAAAAGAAAGGTTTCTTCCAAATGCAAACTAACCGAATTTACAGAAAATAGGAAGAGTGCAAATTAATGCGCATTTTACATCCACTCTGGGAATTTAGAAGTTAAAAGTCGGCCGTATCAGGGTTAAGCGTTGGTAGCACTAATCCTTCACACAGATGCCATTAAATCATTGCAGAGAAAGATGGTGCAAGGAGATGACAAATTAAAAGAGCGCCAGTGAAACCTAAAAATAAAACATAACAATATGGAAAGTGTGATGGAAATTTTACAGTAATGTTTGTTTCATGTATAGAGGGTTAGGGTTTTTTGAGGAAATTTCCTGTGTTTCCAATGAGGATTTTTAATTTTCACATAAAAACAGGTGGATAAGGAGGCAGAAATTTCAATGAGAAATTCTACACAGTTGAATTCAGATGTTGGTCAAAAGCAGGCCAGGCAAAATACTCAACATGAAACATGCTGCTCGCTCTCACACTTATAAATAACGCAAACACTTGGGCCAGAGCCACATTTTAACTTGAATGACACAGTGAATGTTTCCTGCAGCCACAACCCTCTAAAAATCTTTATGTTGCTTTTAACTTTCCTGCAAACTAAAAAGAGAAATAATTTGAATCCATTAAAACAATTATCTATTTTACTTTGAATGTTTTTCGGGGCTGCTAGTACACTTCCTTCATCCGCTCCAGCTTACACCACCCGTGTAAATGTATCACCATACACATAGAGTGTCAGGTCCCATCATAATCATGCTGACCCTTCATTATTCTGGATGTTATGACGCTCTGTGGGTGCTCATATCCAGCTTCAGGCCAAATTACATTGTTAACCTCTTTTCCGCTGAGAGTTTGACCCAGCAATTCTGCTTCTTTACATAATGAAGAGAGCAGGGTCTGGTTAACAATCGGTATCACTATGTGCACAGTCATCTTTCAGTCAGTGTGTGTTTATTAAATAATTAGCTCAGCAAATCTTAAGTTCTCATACATAAAAGTGTTTCCTTTCTGTTTGTGTCATATCTACAGCATACCTCCGAGGTCAGTAGAGCCATTGTTGGAGCCTGCAGTAGTTCAGTGTCGCAGCTACGCTAACGGTTAACTCAGTCTGCTAGTCTGTATCGTCTAATGTGGGAGAAAAAAAGCAAGAAGTGAATCTGTGTGATTTTCTGTCACTGGGTGCCATTTGTATTAAATCTATAGCAACCTACAGGCTGCAAAATGTAGCATTAGCACATGTCTTTAGTGTGTCAGTGTGTTAACTAAGCTGATATGACTAAAGTGACACCAATGCCACATTTATGTCACATAACTTGTTTCAGAAAATACAAGATAAGTTGTAATAAAGACTGGGACAAAGATTTTGTTTTTGATATAATTGACTTTAATACCTGGGTTTGATGCACAGTATTTTTTAGCCCTAACCATCTTTAGTTATCCAATGACGTGAATGTTTGCAAGCAACATAGGAATCTTTTTATCTCCACCATCCATCCCATATAATCTGAACAAACCTACATTTAGATTGCCTAAGATGTTGCCCTTGTGTGTAAAGCAGCTTGAGAGCAAAAGAGAGCTCTCTACTACTAAGCTAAGTATTTATTTAAAAAATCAATACACATATTTTGGATCTCCACGCACGTCCTTCTCTTCCTACAAAAAGGAATGTTATAACATCTCAAAAAAAAGCCAGAGTTAAGTGTTTTCACTTTCTCAGTGACAATTGGTGAGCAATTTAGAATCAGTATCTCTTTTCTCATTCACCCTCTAATACTTTTGTGATATTTCAAAGCTCTGACATGTTTTACGTGAGCAATTTTTAGCAGATATTTAGCACTTTCAGATATATTGCCAGCACAAAACTGTAAGAATGACACTTCCTGACCCAGTAGTTTCTAAAACTAGACTAACACAATGTCTGTACAGGTTGTGTTGTGAGAGCAGCAAGCAACCAGAGCAGCAGCAGTAGCTTCAGTCTTCCATCTTTGTAAAAGTGGCTGTAAACATACGCTTCAGGTTACTGTTGGCCTGTGTAGACACTGATTAAAACAAAAGTGTATCTGTTCTAGCAGACGCATGTGAAAAACGCTTCCTCTAAACAAGACTTAAGAGTCTGCTATGTGAGGTCAGTGAGGCTCTTCGCTGTGTTAGTTTAGCGTGCTAACATGCTAAGTTTGCTAATTAGCATTAATGTTAAAGTACAACTGAGGCTGATGGGAATATCTTTTGTTTTTCAGGTATTTTGTTGTAAACCAAAGTATAAGTATTACTAATGATATTTGTAGTGATGATGGCGCACGATGAAAAGCTGTTTCATTTTAAATCCACATTTCACTCTGAACAAATCTGAAAAAGCTTGGGGGTGGTGGGGGGGTTACAAATGTCTTGGGGTTGATCCTCAGCAGCCCAATTGCACTAGCTGTGTGTAAGTCAAAAAACATACATTATTACGAAGTTGTAATTTATGCATTACTAAAATACAAGCGGATGTACCACGGAGATAAGTTACAACTTAACTCTAAGTAAAAACTAAATAGTTACACTTGACCCAGGTAAATTGTCACATAATTATACTCACTAATGGTAAAACTACTGTTTTCAGGGCCAACAGCGTCCTTTTCAATAATTGCTTGTAATTTTGCATCACAGCAATCCAGTAGAGAATGAATTTATTGATATAATATTTCAATATTGATCTAGCTTTACTTCAGTGGGGTACAATGCCAAGTGGCCCTTGTCAGCCAGAAAGCTAATGCACACAGTTAACAATGCAATTACTTCTTGTTCATTGATTGGCCACTTGCCTTACTTATGACTTTACGTTCAAACCAGACCAAAGTAGTTAGGTTCTGAACCAAGTAATCATGGTGCAGCCAATTTTAGTAGCTGATTTAGTTACAAACTAAGTCATTCTTGATCATTTGAAAAAAGCTAATCTTTCTCAGTTGAGAGAAATAAGAAATAAAAAGATATATTCCTGTGCACTGTACTGTATAATGTTGTGTGATGATCTATTGGCTGCAAGTGATCAAGTGCAGCATCTTGGAGAATTGACATGGATAGACTTTATCTTTTGGGACCCCCCATGCCAGAATAAAAGTCAAACTGTGCCTCAGGTTATAAGATACTCCAGCCTCCTTTCTCTCACTAACATATATGCTCTCTTTGTCTGTGCTGCTTGAACTCCTCCTGTTCTCCTCCTGGGTCATCATCTTCTTCAACACTGTGCCGATACTCCCTACAGCTAATATTTCAAATGAAAAGAGCAGCTTCATTTTTTTCGCCGTCTAAATGTAAGGCTTCATTCATCCAAGGTCCTGCTGTTTTACAGTTCAAGTCATGACTAGAGAAATATGCTTTTTTGTTTTGTGGTTTACCCTTATTAAAAAAGTAAATTGTCCAAATGTCCATCCAGGCAACCTTAACGCCAGCCTACCTGTTATTTTACAATCTTTGTTTCATTCTTATTACTACGGCTGTCCATGAAACGCTGACCCTGTTAAAACGGAAACAGCAAGTTTGGTTAGCAAGACATTTTATAAGATCCCTCTGCAGGTAGCTACAGTAGCTGATCAGACAGCTAATTTCTGTGTTTACTTTTGGTTTGATTTAGAGACAAGTGTTTGAAATGATTTATGTAAAATATTTGGAAAGCTTGAGGAGGCTTGTTCTGCTTTCCCTGATATACACTGTTTTGCAGTAGTCCAAATATCTACAAGCGAGGTAGCAGATGAAAAGGTAGCACCACAGACAGAGAGATTGGACACCTGGTGAGAATAAGGTTGAAGAACACCAGCATTTTTCTTGGATATTTGTTATTGACAGATGTCATTTACTTACTATAACTTATACAGCAGCATTGATCTCATCAAGGCTTGTCTTCATTTTTGTTAGCTTGCGACCATTTTCGTAATACTGACCATATCTCTGGCTCTAGCACAGGAAGATGACGTCCCCATTCTAAAGCTCACCGACAAAGGGTGACAGGTCAAGTTACCATCTAAAATTAGTCAAAACTGTAACCAAGTTTCTGGAAAAGCAGCAAATTAAAATGCTAAATCATCAGTTTATGTCACAGTTTTCACTGCACTTTTTTTGCTTGAACCAATACAGTAAGATTTCAGTTGTAGAATTAAAATGTTATTTTGATATTTCAACTTTTTTACCCAAATTTATTTCAGAGATGTGGTCAGTGATTCAGAGCTCTGCAGTCAGGTCAGTAGAAGGGTGATGTTTATTGGTTTAAATTGAATGTATGGGTACAGAACAAAAAGCAATGATTTCCAGGAAATTAAAATGACAATACTATTAATATGGTGGACTTTGTAAGACCTGAAGTGGCTGAAGATGTTGGTACCTGCTGTGACTTATTGCAACTGTTCTTTCATCTCAGCAATGACACCTTATGATTACTGACAGTGTAGTGTGAGACTTTCTTTCTAAATTGAACACTGAGTTCGATCAACACTGAGGGCAGTCATGTCAGGTCATGATGCTTAATTCCCACTGGGATCAGTTCCTGCAGGTCTGTGGACAAGATTCACAGATGCCACTGGAGGTCTTGGAAACATTTTCAGTGATGGATGTACTCAGATCCTTTACTTAAGGAAAAGTGCTAATACCACACTGTGAAAATGCCGCACTACAAGTGAAAGTTACTTAAGTAAAGTACGTAAGAATTATCAGCACAATTTTTGAAAGCAGAATTTTGCTGCACCATCATGCGTCAAAACCTCAGCCGTATCCCAGTCCTGTAAAAACTTGGTGTTCTTAACAAACTCAACGGCAGTTCCGTTGAAGAAGATCGGGGTATGCACAGGCTGTTTCCTCCTCAAATCAATCACCATCTCCACCATCTAAAATCCAGTGGAGTGTTTAGTCCAAGTGGGCCAAGTTTATTGACCAGATGCTGGGGGATTATGGTATTGAATGCCAAACTAAAGTTGACAAACAACATCCATACGTACGTGTTTTTTAAATTTCATTCGATTTTTGAGGCTCAGATGACGTGCAGTAGTAGATACAGCACCCTGAGTGAAATGGTTTGGGCGGTAGCTGAATTGAAATGGGTTGAATGCAGAAAGGGAGGATAGATCTTATGTGATCCTTGACTAGTCTTTCAGAGCATTATATAATTATAGGATCGAGTGCTACTGGTCAATAGACACTTTGGCAAGTAACTATTGGTTCCTTGGGGTTCACGTCACTGAAAACCTGTCCTGGTCCCAGCACACCTCCACTCTTGTGAAAAAGGCTCTCCACACCAGCATCTACATTTCTACTATCCTCCCCACTTTCTATAGGGGCACCACAGACAGAGTTTTAGCAGCAACTCTCTCTCTCTCTGACATGAGACTCAAACACCTCAGACAGAAAAGCCCTGAGGAGAGTGGTGAGGTCAGCAGAAAGGACAATTGGGGCCACACAACCAGCTATTGAGGATCTGGCCCAAAAGCGTCTACTGACTAAACTTGCATCTTGAGAGACTCCACTCACCGTCAGCCTGTTTTCCCTCTTGCCTTCGGGCAGGAGATACTGCAGCCTGTGTTGCAGCACTGCCAGGTTAAAAAAAAAAGCTTTTACCCTGCTGCAATCACACTGCTGAACACAACTACACACCACTAAACTGAGTTGTATTATGCAAATGTGCAATATTATTTATTTATTTAACTGCAGTGCATCATGTGTTTACTTTTTTTTTTTGCATATTTCTGTGTTTTGCTTAATGACAATAAAAAGGAATGTTGAATATTGAAAATTCAAAGTACTAATGCAATAAAATGCTCCATGTTAGTATTTTACTGTTAAACATGATGTTTCTGGATTCATATTACTAGTGCATTAATGTGTAGGTTGCATCATCTTATGTTTGTAGTGTTGCTGTTTCTTGAGAACTACCTCTAAAAAGTCAACTCAAAAAAAGAGCACTGTTTTCAGTTTTCTGACAGTGCTTTTCTAGCTGAAGAAGGAACCCATAAAGGAAAACTTAATCAGCTTTGGTTTATCAAGCAAAATAAAATTGGTTTTCACTTGACAGGAAGGGTATGAAAAATAACTAGTAACTATAGCTGTCAGACAACGTAGAAAGCAAACGTAGTGGAGTAAAATAATAGTGTGAGATGTCTCCTTTAGAATAAGACATAGTGATAAATACAGCCAGTGCTTTCTGAGATTTATAGGGCCAGTTCAAAATCATAATTAGTTTGGTCTAACCCTTACTTAACCAGTTCTTTACAGCAACAGCCTGGGGTTTACCAATTGCCTGAATGACCAGAGGACATGTTCTAAACATAACTGTAACCGCAGTGATGCTCTGAGACCTGGCCGTTTATCCCGAAACTCCCAGCAGCCGCAGCATTTCACTGGATATGAATCATTCAGACGCTGAACGCTAGTTTTATGTCTCCCAGTAGTGTGAATCACTTAAAGACATTTCCTCCGGGTGCTGCACTTAAAGGTTTCTCAGGAGCAAACTTCCACGTTCAGACATGTTATGATACAAATCTGCCCCACATTATAATTCAAATCTGTAGGCAGGGATGGAAGAAATTATCACATTCTTTAAATAATTAAAAGCAAAAATACTACAATGTCCATTTATAATGTTATTTAACTTAAGGTACAGAAGCATTATCAGCAAAATGTATTCTGTAAAGCTGATGATACACGGGGCAATTTTTTGAGCAATGTTGCTGGGCAATCTTGCTATTGGCAAGGCCTACCATATTTTGAATGGATGTCAGAGGTGCGGGGCGGGTGGAGGAGTGGTGGGGGAAGGGGATTACAGTAGTAATCTTTACACATTACCATTTACTGCAACGTTGCCCTGCACGATTGCTCTAAAAGTCTTTTGGGCCCCTGTGGGTCTTGGGCACTAGGATGTTGCCTTCTTTCTGTGATAGGTAATACAGCTTTGATGAGAACTAATTGAAATTTAGTGGGATTTCCATTTATTTACTTTAATGAAGTGCATTCATTTTCTATGGCAACTTCCAAACAACTATGAAACTATACAATGAATGTACAGTACTGGCTTAAACACGCCATATTTAAGAAGACACTTGGGCGTTGGTTACTCATGTGCCAGTTTTTAATATTAAGTATAATAAAATCAATGCAGATGTTTGACTTAAAATAATTCTGTCAGAACTGAGCAAGAATAAAGATTAAAGTAAAGCTGGGTATAAAGTAAAAGTTTTTATTCCTGAAGTTTGGTAGATGTTGTCAAACGTCTCAATGATGATTTCATTTGTTTAAAGTTTTTGCAGTTTACTGTGTGTCTTCACCTGTGATTCCACTTATGTCTCTAATGCTGATGAACGATGTATTGATGTTAAAATGTTCCACATTAGGTCCTTTCTGTTTATAGGAAAGTCAATATGTGTATTACAGAGAAGAAGCCTGACGCTGATTTAAAACTGTGGAAGAACTGCTCATGAATAATAACTTAAGCTTGCAAATGGAACGAGAGGTCATCATGCTTGATCTATGCCCTTTACATTTGACTTTCTCTTTCTATCATAGACCATTAACCGGGGAATGTGAATATAACCGCTCACACAGTCCACTGAAGCCATGAGGTTATTTAAGTCCACACATATACAGGGTGACTGAGGCCGGGCTTTCTGCATACTGCAGCTGACTGCCCTTCATCACTCAGATGGTCTGAATGACTGTCTGAACCCAGGACTTACTGGATTAACCTTACACACACAAGGCTGGGAGGCTGTTGGAGTTCCAGTCCAGTTCCAGTCCTTCCAGGGACTGTCTCTAAAGAGCAGCTATTGCTGGGTTTGCTGTTGGCAAACCACCATGCATGTGTCTCTGGCTTTCTGTCTTTGCTGTTGGTGGTCTACATAATTAGTATATGTAAGGGGTTTATTTACCATGTCCAGTTTCAGAACCATCCTCTCGTTTAGATTTAGCTCAAAAGGAACAGAGGGAGGGAATAAGAAAAGGAATGGCTTTATATTTTACATTTAAATTTTATTTCCCCCATTTTCTTTCTTATGTTTTTACATTGCAATCAGCATTTGTTTCTTGTCACTTGGAGGAGGCAGAGCATACTAAAAAACAATTGACATGCTATTAGCTTGTGTTGAATGAGCAAACAATTGAACAACTAGCATACATAGCAACATTCATTTGCAGTCCCGTTTGTACAGGGGGTTTATCAGAGCTTCTTCACTGAAAACGGCTGCCCCTGCTGCTGGAAATGAGGGTGATGCATTTGCATAGTCGTATGATCCATTGTTAGTATAAAAATGTGCAGTATTAACCTTTTTTGTTTCCATGTCTTCAGTGCCAAGTGCCATTTTATGACACAAATATGTAATTTCAATATCAAAATTAATTTCCTGATTTATTTGACACATTTAATTATGCTAAATATCCCTGGTAGAAGAGTAAAAACTCATTTATTCACTCAATCCTTGTTTTATTCTCTCTATTAATTCCTCCTGGGTGAAATTAGCATCCATATATTTGAGTTATTGGGTCATTAAAAAAACCTGTTACTACTACAGAATTTGTTTCCCGCCGTGGCGCAGGAGGATGGTGCAGATCATCCCTGCAGTGTATTAATGTTATTGACTTAGAATAAGAATGAGCTTTTTATTTTATTATCATTTATTATTAAAATGCCACAGTGTGTGTTGATGTGTTGAAGCCAACATAATCACCTATTTGGAGTTTGAAGCTGAAGCCAGTTCATTTTGGGAAAACATGGTGATCGGAGAAATCACTGTGGACTGCAAGATGTGAACCACAGTGTCCAGTGTCAAAGTCGGGACCTGGTTTTCTAGTGTTATGATGATGTCATGATACTCCATTCGCCCATTATTCACACAGAGAAGTGTCAGTGTCTGAATCACTCTGCCTGGAAACAGGAGTCCTGCAAGGCATAATCCTGGGCCACCTCCTCAATGTGCACTCGGGCTTCTTCTACCTCTGCTATGTTGATGACACCAAGCTATTTATGTCATTTCCCCTGACACTTATGTGGAGGCATGCATCACTGCTTGTCTGGTAGATATCACAGAGTGGGTGTCAATTAAGGCATCACCCAGAGCTCAACTTACACAGGACTGGGCTTCTGTACCTCTAGGGGAACAGACGCCAGCACAAATACCTGTCCATCGCTGTTGACAATACTGTGGTGATGCTAGCGAGGAACAAGCTGTCATTCTTAGCGCACACATTGCTGCAGTAGCCCAATCCTGTAGATTCCTCCTGTACAACGTGAGGTGGATTATTAGGAAGAAGGCCCAGGTTCACGTCAATGTGCTCATCACTTCACCTGCTAGACTTCCTCAACTCCCCACTCACCAGAGCCACTGCATCCACCAGATCTCTACAGCTAGTCCATTACACCCCTGATTAATAGGAATTCCATATTGGACGATCTCAGACCTCACAATATACATCAAATGCCAACATCCAGCGCCAACGCAGAAAGTGTGAAGGTTTATGTGGTAGATGTGCTTCTAGGTGCACTTGTCATGCAGACAACTGGAGTTCATCTCCAATCAGAGACCTGGAATTAACTTTTGTGTTTTTATTAACCATAACTATAACCATAAACATTTTTTTTGTCATAACCACATCTTGCCCTAACTGAGTTGCCATGCACAGATAGTGGAGAAAGCAAGGTTTTTAAAAACAGTAATTTGATTTCAGAATTGTCTGATATGCTCGCTCTTGTCTGATGATAATGTCCAGAATGCTGTTTCCCGCCTGGTGTAACCTCCCCTCCCATAACACTCCCCTTGTCCTTACACAACACTGACGCCTTGTTACTGATTCCATCCAGTACAAGGCATTGGTGTTGGAACTCAAGGGCAGGAACTGGTTCTTTCCAAATCCAAGCCATATTCAAACCTACTCTGCCTCTGGACGAATGGTCTCCCCGTTGCTGGTCTCGGTCAAGGATCTTCTGTTTTGGCCCCCGCAGTGGTAAAGTAAACTGCACAGTTAAGTCAAGACAGTATTACCTCTCATCGACTACGGACTATACTTCAACACCTCATTACTCTCTGCTTTCTAAAAGAAAAATCCTTGTACTGTTGCACTTAACAAACTTTTAGCTGTTTTTTTGGGATGGATACGCTTCCAATTTTTGATGACAAGAAGTTCCATCAAGGTATAATGCAGTTGTTGGAAATCACTTTCCTGAACATCTGCCAAATGTATGCAATGTAAACAAAGGTGTTTTTAGTGGTGAGGACATACACCACTGTGGAGGGTAGGGGGATTGCCAAATGCTGCTTTTAGGGTTTTTGGAAATCTTAGTTATATGTATTGCATAAATGTACAGCTTGGAGTGCACTTTGTTTTTTAACTTTGTCAGAGTACAACATCTCATCTTCAAACAGGCGTACTAGCAATGCTGGAAGCTTTTCTTTCTCATTTAGATGGTTTTATAATCTGCTTTTAATGGATCCCAATGCCCTTCACGAAAACTGTTACCAAGTTAAATACATGTAAGCACACACTCTCACAAGTTACATAAGAGCTCTGAGCGCTGGTTCGCTGCATCAGTTGTTACTTCAAAGAAAATGAAAAACAAAGAAAGAGAGAGACAGGATGGGGTTTATTCCTCCACATTCATCCGTCAAGTTCTCTCTCTTTCGCTCGCCCTTAAAAATGCTGATCTAGCATTTGGTGTCAGCATGTTTGCAAGTGTGTGTGTGTGTGTGTGTGTGTGTGTGTGTGTGAGAGGATCAGATGTCCCCCAGACAAAAAGAGGCCCTCATTTAAAACAACTGAGAGAAAAAGAGATGGAGAAAAGAAATGATCAAGAAATGAAAGAAGTTGAGAGAGAAAGGAGAGAGAAAAAGAGTGGTTAGATTGAACCCTGATGTTCTTACTCTCTTTGTCAGTATTTCTTTTCCTTCACTGTGACTTTATGTTGGATCAAATTCTGGACAGACCTAATCCCACAGAAGTGAAAAAGAATTTAAGAGGAAGAGAGAGTTTAACGTTTGTTCAAGGATTTTTTTCTCAGCACATTCCAAAGTAAAAGTAATGCCAAAACACAGCCTTTCATTTCTCTTCTACTCTACCTCCCATCACTTTTAAGGCCCAGTCACACCAGATAGCTGAAAGCAAAATGAACCCTTGACTACTGGCAGGGCTAGCTGTTGAATTACTGTAGCTGGTGGGCTAACAGCTAGCATGCTAGTGCTCGTCATTTGTGTGCCATTTACCTTGCTTGGCATATTCTTCTCAGGATTGTGTGATAATTAGGTGTAATTCCACATTATACCAGAGGGTTTCAGTAGGGGTTTGTGGGAGTAAGAAAATATGTTTTATTTGTAGAGAGGCTAGAACATGTGAAGTCAAGGGCGTCACTTTGTGTTGAAAAGTGGTGGGGCATAGGGTCTCAGATTAGGGGTGTGAAGAAACACGTAGCTTGTGAGACATCATGATATGCAATATGAGGTTCATGAAAACAAGTCGAAACGATCCTTAAAATGTGTTTTAAAGATATCCTCAATGCTGAGATATATGAGTGGGAAGTCAGGGGGAATCCCCCCCAGGAAATTTTGATCATTAAACACTTCATTTCCTGCATTCTGGTGAAAGTTTCTGGAAATGTTTTTATGTGTGCAAAAGGAAACACAAAATTCTGGTGGCTGGTGACATTTCACAATATATAAATATAACAGAATATAATGCTGTGCAGCTCTCAGGCATCATCTCAGGCATGATTTAGTCTTCCCTCCTCTTTTGTCATGTTCAAAGGGAGACATCTCAAAACTTGGCCAAAAAGAAACTGTGTCAAGAAGTTGTTGGTGCATACACGTTTTTGGGTCATTTTAAAATCAGTAGCTTGTCTTTTTTAGCCTAAGTTCTGTTTTTGGACAATGCACATTTATTTCTTCTATAATTTAATTGCGTTGCATGTTGTCTTAATGTGCAAATAAACCTTTCTAAAGCCATTTTCAATTGTTATTTAACTGCAAGCTATGACTTCTGAAAATTTCTTTAACAAATTATTTCTTTTAAAAGTGGTGGGGACAAAATCAGCCATTTCAAAAAGTGGTGGGGTCATGTGCCCAGCATCCCCAGCGTAAATGACACCTATGTGTGTTGCTGTTAACCTGCCAGCATGAAGAATTCAAAAATAAAGATTGCTCAAGAAAGGATGGAGTTTATTTAAGAATAGCAATAAACAAAACAGATTGTATAACATTTTATTCAACTAATTGTTTAATTATAGAGGGAAAAAACAGCTGTCCAAACTAACAAGCTTGCTAACTGACGAAAACTGGTTAAGATAATATGACTGCTTGTGTTTCTTGATCCCTTGAACCTTATTGTAGCGATGCCGATGTCTTCCCAGATATATCAGTACTTACTTTGGTGAGCAAAGTTTGATCATAACTGATGCAAATGATAGAAATACGAAAATTATCTGGAGTTATACTTTAAGCATTCTGATCTCAGAAGAGCCTCTCTATCATCTTTATTACACAGCTCTCAGATGAGCTTCAGCCGCGCTTATCTAAATATTTGTTCTGATTCAGGGTTGTGACCATAAACATGGGCTCACCTCTGAGCGTGTCTGTCTGAGACTGCAGGCAGCTGAAGATTAGTGGTTTCCTTGCAAGAACTTTAATTTGAAGGCTGTTTGCACTGCTGATAAGATTCAAACACAAACAGCTGGATTTAGTGTATTCCTCTTTTCGAGCATTTCAGTTATGCTCTTTAGAGCTGAGGTTTTTAAAATCGCAAAAAACATACCTGAAAAATGTAATATTATGGATTTTTTTTGTTTATTATTATTCTTTCTTACTTCAATTTGGAGGATAATCATGCTTTGCAAACGTTGGACACTTCTCATAATTTTGGAGCTTTGGGGGATGTAAACCTCAACAATAACTATCTGTAGCAATTGAAGCCTTTCTGTTTAATTCCCTCTCTGTCTTTCTCACACACACACACAGACTATCTGCTTCATGCTGTCTGGGGTGTGTTTGCCGAGGTCACAAAGCCATGTGTGTTTCTTGAAGTTTCTCAGCCGCCTCTCTGCACTCACACATACTTTTATCGCCATGGTACCATCAGACTGTACATATGCATTAAAATTTCAGGGGCTCAGTTCCCAGTGTAGCTTACTGGCTAATGCCAAGCAATGCTAATGTTTATGGTTCCATTCCTACCAGTTCAAGTCAGTATCAACTTTCTCAATACTACACTGCAATCTTTCTCCAACTTGAACTTGAAAGTTTCCTAAACAAAACCATAAGGCACTCAATCATATTTTAGTGGCCATAGCTTGATATTATGGGGGGAAACAAATAAAAGAAAGAAAATACATTTTGGATTGACATACAATTAAGAAAATTCCTTATTCTAGGTCCACTTACTAGCTGTTTGTGAAGCTTACAAGTGCATCTCATGAGCTTTATCAGCAGATGGAGTTCGCTTTTGGGGTTTACTTGCAAGTTAAGATTTTTTTCTCGTATGTTCTACCCTGTTCAGCAGGTCTCTGCAAATAATTTATTACCTTCATTTATAGTGAGAAGAAACATGTTTAAGATACATAATCAACATACACTAAATGTATAGCCCCTTTCTTATATCTGTGTGACATTTAGTGCTTCTCAAAATTCAATCATAATTTTCATTAACCCCAGGGGAGTCCCCCCCACACACACACACTAAACATGCATCTTGATGATGATAAACATGTTGGAAGGGATTTTTCCATCTGCCTTCCCTTCCTTCCACCATCTGCTATCGCCAGCAACTCCGAAAGCTTCAGCCCTTTTTGTGTTAGAAGAAAAGCACCCTCCTTCTCCTTCGCATCTGTGCTGCAGAGAAATCCCTTTTTCTATCCCACAGATTCACACAAAATCTGACACAGTGGCACCAGGGCTCCCCAATGACCCCTTTTTACCCCTTGTTTCTCCTGCTCTCTATGCGTTGTGCAGATCCTGTTTGCTCTGCCTGTTTATGGTCACTTGAATAAACACAGATTTATTTAGGAATATACAACATGTAATATAATAGCAATATCAACTGCAGCAATAAAGTTATTAAAACTAGACATTGAGACTCCCCTGTGAGACCTCTTTTCAAGAGAGAATCTTAAAGGAATCCGGCAGATCCGCTTTTGTGTTAGGTCTGTCTTTGTTGCCTTTGGACAGAGCCAGGCTAGTTGTTTTCCCCATGTTTCTAAGACATTCTCCCTTCCAACCATTCATAGACACTTGGGAGTGAGAACTGATGTTTCCAGTCTTTGTGCTAAGCTAAGCTAAGCTAAGCGGCGGCTGGCTCCAGCTGCTTATTAAGCATACATGACATGCGAGTGGACTCAATCTTCTCATCTACCTCTGTTGAATTATTCTTTTAATTTCATTATTGTTCTAATTAATACTCTACCTAAATTCTACATGTGCATAAAATGAACCAAATTATCACAAAATTGCCACCATAATGGAACATTTCGCCTTTGTGGGGCCCTGAGGGTCTTTTTTTATAGATCAGGTCGCATCAGATTAAATTAGATTGGAGTCAATTGGCCATGCTAACAGGATCTATAATCCTTGTGAGACAAATCAGTGGTGCCTCCATCAGTTGAGCACTAGATAAAGCTCATTCCCAACAAAGCAAATTATGATTTAAATTGTTTTTAGACTTTCAGGATGCAAAGACATGGATCCCATTCTTGGACCACATTGACAACAATGTATCTCCAGATACCGGACTGTTGATTACTTATTTTTTATATATATATTGTTCATTTTACATTGTTTCATTATGAAATTATCCATCTGTATTTATTCATTTGTAGAAATATAGATAAATATATATATTTTGGGGGTGGGTTGAGGAGGTACTGGGTATTCAAAAGATAAGTGGTCATTTTTTTCTTCATAACATAAATAATAAAAGATTTATGCACCTTATTTTAGATCAGATTAGATTATTGATCCCCAAAGTAGGAATTTAGTCGCAAGGTGACAAATAACAAATAACAATAAAGAGACAGGTGGGTCACAGCAGATAACCTATGAAAGACTGTGAAAAGTTAAAGCCATTACAGCAACAATTACACACAAACTACCACATATTCCAAGACGACAAAAAACATTATAATTAAGATTAACAATTCATACAACAATCCATATGAAATGAAAACTTTCTGTAAAAATACAACCCACATCTCATTATATAAGCACATATCACATGTCATTCATTGGTTTCACAGCTGTTGGCACAAAAGACCATCTAAATCAGAAGGTGGAGCCGTAACTGGTCACGCAAGACTATTTTCTATGACTAACAACACAAAGGAGGACTGAAGTATGGTTTAATTCTTTGCCTTGAGCGGCACACAAGTGTATTTTAAATGAAGTGTATTTCCTTAAGTACTTTTAAAATTACTTTACAAGGATTGAATGAATATGTAGTGATTTTGTTCAAGATTATTTCTTTCAATTTCCTTCCACACCCTGGCAGATGATAATGTTATTTTCCACATAAACTCTTTAGCCTCAAAATAATGTTTTAAAGCCCCCAAAAAGTCATGTTTAGCTGTTTGTCTGTCAATCAGCTGAACGCAGGAGTGCAGAAGTGCAGAAGTGTCATGGGCTCGCGGGGATGCTGAGGGATGAGATTAAAAATATAGTCTGTAAAAACGGTCTTTTATCTGATGTTTTGGTTTTTCTCAGTAGGGATTACCCGTTTGTGTATACTTGATTGACAGTGTGGATTCTTGAAATTTCAAGTCAGTATTTCACCATAAAATGGTCTATTAATATTTGATGGGTAAAAAAAGAGCCTTGCTTCTCTTTCTTATTCTTTGTGAAAAGAGAATTTAAAGTTTGAAGAGAAGTGGGAAAGTAGAAGAACAATGTATAGGAATGATGCAGGGGCCAGAAATTAATAATTCACATTGGCTTTAAATCTGATTCTGCTCTAATCCATCCCATAGTCAAAAACAAAATAATCTCCAGGACTATAGGACTGTTTTATTGTAATCCTGTCAAAGTTTAGTGAATTGAGGTCTTCGGCTAGAGGAAACATTTCAGAGGACAAAGACACTTCAGATAAATTTAACAGGAGAATTCAGAGCAAAGAGCTGGTCTTTGTTCGGTGGAAGAGCGGCGCCATCTACAGTCTAAATCTTTAAATCCCCTGCTGTTCCACAGAATAATAATCTGAGTTTTCTGTATTACACACTGACAGAATACACACATCAAAGTGTCTTACAAGAGTGTATATAATTTTGTTCAGTGTATTTTTAAAAGTGTCTTACTAAGATCACAACAGCTTGTAACAATATTACAACGATATGGCTGTCAAACATGATTTAAAATTTGATCATTTTAGTTAATACTGCGCTCACATGATACATATTCTGTAGTCAGTTTGTGTCCATAGGCACCCAAGAGCACATTTGTACCCTGTTCAGTGAGCTCCCTGTGTTGAAGCATCTGCATTCATTATGGTTTTATTCATTATAATTTATTCAGGCTTTTGCTTTAATTTGTCACACATCCTTATGCTGCCGCTCAATGCAATAGAAAAATAAACTTATGAAATATGTAATACATTTACCATTAATTTATTCTTGTTATGCACATTCCTGTTTCTCACACCTCTCCTTTACTTTAAGACTTTATTTTGATGGATTATAAAAAGCAGGCTGAACCGTGTGCTGAACCTGTGGTCGCTGTTGAGATAGTAAAGCTGTCCAGCGTTTGCAACCAATGGATCTTCATGATGCACCAGCAAAAATAATGTTTACTCATGGATTACACAACTGTAATCCATAAGTGATTTTTTTTTAAAAAGCTCTTAGTAGTGCTGCGAAGCATGTAGCCTATGATGAAATGTGAAATGGGCTTAAACAAGCACAATTGCCCTTTTGAGGCATTCACAGATCTAGGACAGCTTTTTAACACTTTACAGCAATCAGGTTGGCTCAGTGATCAAGAGACCAGTAAAAAAACTGGACACCCTCACTCTCTGATGTTAACCCTCTCTCTAAAACTGAAACATACTTTGCAAATTTATGAATGATACAAAATAAATTTAACCTCTGTTTTTCGATAGCACTGTCACACTGTGTGTCTGTTTGCTCTGTTTAGTTCGGTTCTCTGCCAGTTTGTTAATTTATCAGTCCTGTATCTGTTATTTAGTCTGTGTTTTGGTTCCTTGTCTTGTGTTCTACTGTTTCACCTTGTTTATTCTTGTAAGGATTTTGTGTTGGTCCTCATTCTGTTTTCTTGTCTTACTTAGTCCTGCGTTTTAGCTCTGTGTCTTTGTTCCTAGTCCTGTCCCTTAGTTCATGTCTTAGTGTGTTTTTGCCTGTAACATTAAGCCTAAGTCTTTTAGCAGGATATGTACATATGTAGCCATCAAGTGTATTTTTGTCTTTTACAGGGTTCTTGTGTAAAAATGGGTCAACTGGGAAAAAGCCAGCCTGAAACATTTTTTAAACAACTCACAGTTTAGCATTAGCTGACTACACTAGCTTGCTACAATTCAAATCTGTGGCCTAAAATCTGTCGTCATTCTAGCTAAACAAAACGGCAGATTTGCGTCTGATCTGTGGGCTTTTCCAAAAAGTGTTGAGTTAGTGGAAAATCAGGCCTACAACCATGTACTGTGAACTTAGCGTGAAGGGTCCCTTTTAAGAATCCACAACAATGAAAAGAGAAAACCAGGTGAACTTGATAACCTTTGATTAGAAAGCAGCAAAAGATTGCAATGTATGTAAAAGAAGAAATCAGAAGAGTTAGCAAGTTTTCCAGTGTTACTATCTGCTGTGTCTTTTGTAGTTATATCAACAATTGAAAGTGGATTTCTAAAAAAGCATCTGCTTAAAATGAAGAATAAAGAAGATAAACAGCTGAGAAGGCAAGCTAATCCAAAACTGGAACACCAAAATGGAGTCCGGTGGAGGACCTCAAGTTCAGTGGCAAGATATATGATGTTGTTACTGAACATTTTTCCACCATGAAGGACAGTGGGCTTCCAACACATGGTGAGTGAGTCTAGCATTGAAGATCCTTTACTTCAGTAAAAGTGCAAATGCCATTTTCTAAAAATACTTAAAACGTGCTGCATTAAGATGTTACATAAGCCAAAGTATTTTTCAGGAAAATATACTTAATAAAAGTTAAAGTACTCAAAGCAAAAAAATGTGCCCTGTACTCTTAGACTATTATATATCATCAATATTATTAGATTATTATTAGATTTTACTCTTGTAGTTGTTGAGATAAACTATTTAGTAGCACCCTTTAAAGATTAGTTTTATTATTGATTGATCTGCTGATTATTATTTTACCAACTATTATTTATTATATATATATATATATATATATATATAGGGATAAACTTAATTCATATATATTTATATATGAATTAAGTTTATCCCTATCTACAATCTTCGTCTGTCCACCCAAAAGGGCTCAGGACACAGGCAGTTACAACAGAATTGAATGCATTTGTATTGTTGTTTAAGTTAATTAATTGGTATAATTAGTTAATTAATTTAATTGTGTTTGCTTTTTAAAGATTTTTGTCTGACTTTGGTGTTTAAAAGATTAGTTTGGATCTGAACTAACTTAAGCTGTTGTGGGGGGGCACCTGTCAAGCTGAAGGCTTGTTTCTGTTTGCCTGATAAAAGGGAACTGCCTGGCCTGGGAGGTTTCCTGCATTCGGTCTTCCATGATGAAAGAGAATAAATTACTTCATCAGGATAACACTATGGACGGTTATGGTGAAATGGCTAACACTAGATTTCTTGCTGATTTGCTCATAGTGTCACACTTGTTACATTAATCACATTGAAAACACAAGATGGCGCCAGCGCCTTAATGACTCAGATTTCATTCCCCATATCCTTTCATTCATTATATTCAGGGTTTGTTTATTTATATCTCCTGCCTATATTCAGCCATATGGGCTGCAAAAGTGGGGTTATTTTTAGTATTGAATAGTCAGGATATTATTTGATCCTTACTTTGATATGTAAGATTTTAAAATACTGTTTTCGTCTAAAGAAAATAAATTTACATCTTGTTAACTAGAACTGTCCTGTTCTACATTATATTCTAAGTAAAAAATGTGTTTTCTGACATGCATTTTTAAACATGTCATTCATTGGTCTGCTTTAACAAGCAATTTAAAAAATGTCCTTGGAAAATAACTTTACAGTGGACTATAATACTATTTGAAAAGTAAATTTGGTACATTACGTATCAAAATGGCGGCCTCTGATGAAATGTGTTCTTCAGTAGTTTGTATCTTGTCTATAGCTTCATCGAATCAACTTGTTAGCAAATGAGGTCTAAACTGGGCTCGCTTCAGACAATTTTTGCTAATATTTCCATAGGGGGCTGTTAACAGGAAGATAAGTGTGCGTAAGCCTTTTTTTCCTGGTTGCATAGACTCATAACCCCTCCTCTTGTTTACTGTAAAATCAGAGTTAAAAAAATAAATGAGAAACCTTAGTTTCCTGTCCTGGCTGCCACCACAAATTACCATTACAAATATAATCAAAACACAACAGTCATGAAAGGCACAACATGCAGATGGGTGCATGGTCTCCAGTCCAGGATTTTTGCATATGGATTTACTGTGCAGATGGGTGAACATAGGGAGGTAGTACGTTCTTTTATATTCCTGTATAAACGTGGGTTTCCCCTATGTGTCAGTAAAATGTCTTATATTATTTATGCAGTAACTTGTCCAGAAGCAGATCTTGTGTCTTTCGTGGACATCATCTAGTGGGTGAATAGAGCAACAGCATCAATGTACTAAAAGATGATACATGTTGTCGGAGGCATTAGGCAAGCACAGGTCTATCAGGTGCTACTTGGAAAGAAGTGCCCTTGCATGCTCTCCAATCCAACATTTTTGCATATGGATTTACCCTGAAACACCCATTGCTGGTGACATGAGGTTTTCGGGATGTCAGTCCCATTCTCGTAAATGTAATATCTCAGGAAAACCTTGAGGGAATTTCTTTACATTTGGCCAAATGTCCACTTGGACTCAAGGATGAACGGATTACAATTTAAGGTCAAGGTCACTGTGACCTCAGACAATGCGCTTTTGTCCGTAACTCAGTCATTCTTAAAACTTTCTGCTTGTAGCTCCGGTGCTCCCTACTGAAAATGTTTGGAGTGACAGCATCTTTGAATGATGAAGAGGTGTTGTGGTGTAAGAAGAGCATTTAAACTCTGTTCATCATATGATCATAAGAATATATGTTGTGTGATTGTAGCAGGAAGGGACTACAGATTTTGTTTTGTTATGCAGTCTTGTGCTGTATAATGACAAATAAACAACTTTGTACCATGTAAGAATCACTGTGCCAGTTCTCTTTTCGATCATCTTCAGTTTTTCTCATCTTGAGACCTGAGACTTGCATTTCTTCCTTAGTCGCCCAATGGTTGTTTGCTTGAGCCCACATTTAACAATTGTGCTATGAAAAGCTTATTATTTTAGTTGATGCTGTGTTTATGTACTACTTTCTAGAGAAGTTGCCATTTTACATCCACGTCTTTCCAGATTTTTTTAAATAAATGTAGTGAACACTTGGAAGGAACAGAATAAACTACTTATAACAACACAAAATGTGGTGCTTTTGTTTTCTCCTGGCATCTTTAGATGCAAAGTGTCTCTACAAGCTGCAGGTGAAACTCACTCAATCACTCATTAGATCATGATTGGCTAGGTGTTCTCCAATAGGTTGTTTGCAGTCATGGGATTTCGATGATGCTTGAAATTCAGAATGAGGCAGGAAGTGAAAGGCAGAATGGGCCAGATGGAGGAAAGCCTGTAGGCTACTGTGCTAGTTATGGCTCACTCACTGTGTCATCCCATTCGGCATGTGTGGAATCTGGAATCGTCAGTTTTTTTCTAAATTGTGGCTAAAACCCTATTTTGAGGTCACAATGACCTTGGAGTCAAAAGTGTAAGCCACGTAGTGTCAACTGTAAAATATGGTCACGCCTTCTGTTCCCGAGAACAGTCAACTCCTTATGGTGTTGACTGGCAATCTGGCAATTCTGGTAAATGCCAGATGGGTTTAGTGGGCTGCAAGGCCGCCACCAGCAAAGTGGGGGGGAAATTTGAGCTGCAAAACCCCCATTAATGTTGGAACAGCTCAACATCAAGTGCATGTGCTGCCACTTCCCTCCTACTGATTGGGGGTTATATTGTCCCATAGCCTAAGCAATTGCAGGAAGTGGTACCCGTGGTCCCCGCGACCCTGTACGCAGGATAAGCGGTTGACGATGGATGGATGGATGGTACCCATGGTTGCCTGATCCGTGCCTGCCTGCCCGATCAAATTAAATGGATATAGGACAGAAAAAGCAAAAAGGTGGGGCGGAAAAGGTCAGAGAGAAAAGGGAAAAAATCTTTAGGCTAATTCTGCAAAATGTTTAAGTTTAACACATTTATTATTGAAAAATCCTGCTACCTGCAGTAATAACATAAAGGTCTCCAACATTAGTCCTGCTGTTGGTGGGTGAGGAGGTGCAGCACTCATTCTCTCTCCTGCCCATCCTTGTGTCCAAGTGCTTAATCAAACTACCTCTCATGGTGAAGCATGTGCCACCACTCCCCTCCTGCACAGTGAGTTTGTTTTGCCTCTCTTTAATAAAGGAGGTTGGTGTAACAAGAAAAGTGACATAAGTTCTGTAGAGAACAGTTCACCCATCTTGTCACCTTTATGTCACTATTTACTCTGTTACATTCTTAACCAGCTTGATTCACCTAAATGGACAATCCTTCTCCTTAAAGTGCTTTGAAGACATTTCTATTTTTGTCATATAAAGCTGGGGTAGGCAATGTTGGAGAACCAGCGAGAGACAGGAAGACTTTAAAAGAAAACCAACTTGTAAAAAAAACACCCCCTACTTTCTGGTCTCCCTCCAAAGCCACATCCATGTGCAGTGAGTGCACCTGCAGAGGGCATGCAGGTAGGTGGGTATAGGCCAGCCAATAATTTAATGTGATTGGGTGTGTTTATTACAGTGGTGGGACAGCCACAGGTACAAGCTTTGTTTCATTTTGTGTCAGATGTGAAGAAAATTTATATAACAAAAAAAAAAAACAAATATAACAAAAATGCATCTGAAATAAATTCCTACGCCAGCTTTAACAATGAAATTGATGTTACGCATTTGTTTTTGCAGGTTAAAATTCAGTTAAGTTTACAAGTCTATAAAATAAAAATATTAGCCTCCGTAATTCACTGCTGTTTGCATTTAAATACTTTCATACACACACTTCCTCAGTCTTGTTAATGTCGGCTAACATAGGCCTATAGGCTAAACACAATTAATCCAAATATGCTGTTTATGCTGTTAGCACATAGCCCTATCTCGCTAAAATAAATTAACTTGAATGAATGCAGTTTGATTTAGATTTATCAGCGCTAAAGTGACTTTAGGCTTTCAGCTGCATTGCTGGACATTTACCTGCTCTTCATCACCATCAGAGCGCGAGCAGTGTGTTTTCCCTCCACCCAGGTGGTGATGCCGCTGCCGTGGGCGGAGGCTCCACTACTGTTAAGAAGCTGAGGAGTCTACAGACATCACCAGTCCGGGGCTCAAGCCAGTCCGGCAGTAAGATATCTTTCGACTACGCAAACTGGGGAGGCGACACGGAGAAAAACGGCCACTTAGCAGGTGCGTCTGAAACTATTTAGTGTTTAAAAGAGCAGCTTAAATATCCCGACCGACACTCAGACGGGCGACTTTACACTGTTCAAATAGTTCTGCAATACGAGTTTTTGTAAGGGTCGAAAAATAGTTTTGAGACGTAGACTGTTAATGTGCTACCGTAAAAAAGACAGTGCTTATTAAAGTGTGATATGTGATAACAACATTAAGCAGCAACCACACACATTATAGCAAATCAATAAGAATACAAATAATTATTGTAGCAGTGTCATAGAAAATACTTCCATGGGAACTTTCTGAATGTCATATAAATATTTTAAGATAATATCTAGAAGAACGCAAAAAAACAACACTTAATAATAATAACAACCACAAACCAGCAAAGCACAGCAACAGCATATCTTAAGAATTTCAGAATATTGTTGGATTAAAACAGTCGCATCATGCTTTACTTTAAGAATATTACATTTAATTAAGTGAAAAGGAGTGCATGTGACTAGTAGTGCTGTGTCACACTGCCTCTCCACACCTATATGAGGGGCAGTAATGTAATACAGCAGCAACATTGAACAGGTCCACCCAGAAAATAACTAGCGAGAATCAAGGACCGTTAGTGCATGTGGGGTTTTTTAGGCTCAAAATGTGGTTAAAATTCATTCAAATTCCCTGGAAACGATGTTGAAAGAGAGGAGTGGTAGTGAGTCCCTTTGTTTAATGAAGCAGAATAAAACACAAGTCATGTTAAAATCCGTGCAAGGACAAAACCACAAAAACTCCATGCAGGTCCAAAAACTCTAAACATGGAGAGTAACCTTAGATACCTTGGATATGACAAAACCAGCATTACCCTCAAGAAGTCAATTAGTCTTGTACTAACTACTTTAAACCAATATTGACTCTACTGTAAGTAGCATCAGGAGTAAAACCTGTACTTGGAAATACAGGCTCAACTCTGCTGACGACATTCTGTCACATCAAGACTTGTAGGCATACAAGCTGGTTTCCACACTGGTGCAGGATCCTTCATAGTACAGTCCCATAATATATTAACAGAAAATACAGCTAGTTCAGTTTACTTTAGAAAGCTGAGATGTGGTCCCCAATCCTACAAACACCAGCTCGTACCTGGCAAATTCCACCCAGAGCATTACAGCCTTTCAACCCAATATTTTTCATGTTACAAACCTGGTCCTAGAGCTGAAAAGATAAGAGAGTGCTTTGCATTGTATATTTTCTTATAAATGAAATTACTAGACACATTGACACACTGACCTGCTGATGGTGGAAAAGTCAGGATGTTACCAAAGTTACAATTTATCCATGTAACTTTGGGACATGAATATCTGTACCAAGGTTCATGGCAACCCGTCAGAAAGTTGTGAGACATTTCACTTTACCTTAACCTTTACAATTGTGGGGATCAATAAAGTCATCTAATTTGAGATATTTCAGGATGGATTGGTCCACAACCTGGCCCGGTCAGTCAGTTGATGCATTGTGAGGTATTGTAAAGTCCCAACAAATAGAGCTCTTAAAGAAAAATATAATGGTCAGCATTCAGAGACTTGAAAAATTTGCAACTTCAATTGTAATTTGATTGTGACTTGACCACTATTTGGTGGTTTAAGCAGCCCAGTCTGCAAACTGGAGAAGTGACACAGTCTGACTCAATCTCAGTCTGTGAAAGCAGATAATGTCTTTGGTTGTTGAAAGAGTTTTGACAAATCTGAGAAACCAACCCCGAAGATATCATAGTCATCAGGGTTAGCTTGGCTTGGAATTGAACACTTATCTTGGATTTGAGCTTAACAGTTCTTGACCTTTGTTTGTTTTGTTGTTGTTGTTGTTGTTGTTGTTGTTTTTATCTGTCATAATGAGTCCCCCAACTTTTATGGAAGTGCAATACAAAATTGCTGGAGTACCCCCTTAACATCAGTGCACAAGTTATTATCTTCTGTATACTTCTAAAGAGCATCAAATTATAACTTGCAGGTGACACATAACTGTGGTGTGAAGATGAATGAGTAATGTTTTGGCTGACTGCCTACCAAAGTTGCAGTGATCTTAAACATCTTGGGGGCCTACATGTGCTTTACAGAAGCATAAGAAATTGTAGGTAAGTGTTTTAAACATGGTTACAGGATGTTTTGCATCCTGGAAATAAGAATTATTTTGCTTGTACGTTTTTTTTGTTTGTTGCAGGATTGAGATGACCAATTTCATTTGTGTCTCCCTCAGGGAAAACCCAGCGGCAAAGCTATTTCAGAGGCTGCCAAGCCAGCATTAATTCCCAGAGCTGAGGTTAACTACAAAGACCAAGATCAAAGATTTGGAAGAATATTTTCTTAGAGTCAGATGCCAAATGAACAAGGATGATTTATCTCAGACCCCTGCTTTATGCTTTATATATGACAGTGTGCAGATGACTGTTAATAGTGATTTTGTTGCCCAACTGAATAGCACTGTCTTGCCACTTTTTGGCCCTTAAAAATCAGATTGAAACAGGAATCTGTGGACTATATAGAGTCCTAACTGGATATAAGGTGCTAACATATTGAACCTGGAGAGTGCTGCAGCTCAGCAGTTATTTCTATTCTGTTAAAGAGCTACGAAAGTGCTCAAACATGGCCATCATGGAAGTGGCAGACATCATTGTTGTAGTAATCTACTTCATCCTGGTGCTGGCGATAGGTTTCCTTGCCATGTCGAAAGCCGACCAGAGCACAGTGAGCGGCTACTTCCTCGCTGGTCGTGCCATGAATTGGGCAGCTGTAGGAGCATCTCTATTCGTCAGCAACATAGGAAGTGAGCATTTCATTGGACTAGCTGGATCAGGTGCTGCCAGCGGGTTCAGCGTGGCTGCATGGGAATTTAATGCTCTACTATTACTCCAGTTGTTAGGCTGGGTGTTTATCCCTGTGTATATTCAGTCTGGAGTCTACACCATGCCGGAGTACCTGTCCAAACGGTTTGGCGGGAGGCGACTAAAGGTGTATTTTGCCACGTTATCTCTTGTCCTGTACATCTTCACCAAGTTGTCCGTGGATCTCTATGCAGGAGCCTTATTCATTCAGGAATCTTTAGGGTGGAACCTCTATTTGTCAATCATCCTCCTCATCGCTATGACTGCTTTGCTGACAGTCACTGGAGGTCTGGTCGCTGTTATCTACACAGATTCGGTCCAGGCGTTCCTCATGATCACCGGAGCACTCTGTCTAACAGGCATCAGCCTCTTCAAAGTGGGAGGACTTGAAGGTCTAACTATATTCTTTATTCATTGAAGTTAAACCATTTATACCATGTAATTAATTAAACAACAGTTTGATCTGCACACCTTATGCTTAATCATGTCATGCCATGTCATTTAAAGGATTGAGGACCAAGTACATGCAGGCTACTCCAAACATCACTGCCATCTTGCTGTCTTTACCCAACCTGACATATTCTGAATCTTGCCACCACCACCTCAAGCCGAAGCCAGATGCTCTGAAAATCCTTCGAGGCCCGAGGGATCAAGACTTACCATGGCCGGGTTTCTTGCTGGGCCAGACTCCTGCCTCTATTTGGTATTTTGTCTCCTGTATGGATACCCTTAGGACAGACTGTTTCACTATAGTTATGTTAGTTTTCGGAACATTGCACTACAGCTTGTACGGGCCACTATTTCAATTCAATTTCAATTTTATTTATATAGCACCAAATCACAACAATAGTTATCTCACAGCGCTTTTCATAAATGCTAGGACAGTTCACAGCAGTGCTTTGAGATAAATGGAAACATCAGCACGCTAATATGCTCAGAAAGAAAATGCTTAGTAAGAATAATGGTACCATGTTTCATATTCACCATATTAGTTTAATGACTTAGCTTGTTAATATTTGCTAATTTACAAATGTTAGCATGCACTTACAGGTATTTGGTCGAAAACCAAAGTGATTATAATTCATCCTGAGAGCAACACAAATGTCTGTACTAAATATAATTTGCAATATATCCAATAGTTGATGAAAATAATTTCATCCTCATGGTGTCAATAGAGGAAAATTCAGGGAATCACGTTAGTGAGATTCATCCTCTGGGGAGCTTGAATGTCTGTACAAATGGCTTTCCATCCATTGGTTGTTGAGGTATTTCACTCTGGACCTTCATACTTTGTAGAGGATTTATTGTTAATCTAAGCATCACTGTGTGTTCCAGGTACTGGTGTGCAGATCAAGTGATTGTACAGCGGGTTCTGGCAGCAAAGAACATTGCCCATGCCAAAGGTTCTACTATTATGGCTGGCTTTCTGAAAATCCTCCCCATGTTCATCATTGTCATCCCAGGTAGAGTCATTATTGGTTTTTGAGTGACTTACACTTAATATCTTGACTGTGGACTTGATTTATTAATCATCATGATTCCAGGGATGATTTCCAGGATATTGTTTGCCGAAGACTTGGCATGTATCAGCCCAGAGCACTGCATGGAAGTGTGCGGTTCCGCAGCCGGCTGTAGCAACGTGGCTTACCCGCGTCTCGTCATGTCAGTGATGCCCGTTGGTCTCCGTGGCCTGATGTTGGCTGTCATGATCGCAGCTCTGATGAGCGACTTGGACTCCATCTTCAATTCAGCCAGCACCATATTCACGTTGGATATTTACAAGATGCTACGAAAGCGGGTGTCATCCCGGGAGTTGGTGATAGTCGGCAGGTTGTTTGTGGTTTTCATGGTGATCATCAGCATTGCCTGGGTGCCGGTCATCATCGAGATGCAGGGGGGCCAGATGTTCTATTACATCCAAGAAGTATCAGATTACCTGACTCCACCCATAGCTGCCCTCTTCTTGCTTGGCATCCTGTGGCATCGCTGCAATGAGACGGGTGCCTTCTGGGGTGGGATGGTAGGGTTTGCCCTCGGAGCATTGCGTCTGGTTTTGGCATTTGTTTACCGCGAGCCTCACTGCGACCAGCCTGATGAGCGGCCATCTTTCATCAAAGATGTTCATTTCATGTATGTGGCGGCCATCTTGTTTTGGGTGTCAGCTTTGGTGACTATAGTTGTGAGTCTCTGCACTCCTCCACCAGGAAAAGAACAAATCAGAACCACTACTCTTTGGGGGTTAAACAAGAGGAAGAGGCTAAAACTTCAAGAAAAACAGAATGCTGGAGAAAACATCAATGTTTTAAAGCATCTAAACCACGCAATCCTAAAAGGAAACAGTTTGCTTGGTAAAGAAAAGTGTCAAGACCACTCAAACATGCTCAATGGCAATAACGAAAATGTTCAACCAAGCAATGATCATGCTATCACAGCTAGTGACATAGAAACCCACCATCCTATCGAGAATGGCTGCCACTCACCAATTGACCAATCTGACCTTAAAATGGTAGAAAGGGGAGAAAGGAGCGGAAGGAGGGAGGGGGAAAATGAAGAGGAGGGCTGGGAGATGTATGAAGGACAAGTGGAGAGTGGAAGATGTATGAAGGTTTTACATTGGTTCTGTGGCTTCCAAGAGAAGCAGCTCAAAACTCAGGTCATTACCATACAGGAACAGGAAAAGATCTTGGATGAGCTTCTCCATGAACCTCCACAAACCAGGATCATCCTGAACATAGGACTTGTGGTGATTTGCTCTGTCGGGATCTTTCTCTTCATCTATTTCTCCTTATAGGCTCGATTAATTCCAAGGTGGGCAGGTAGGCCATATTCACTCTTCTTTAAGGTGTAGTATGCAATTCTAATTCATGCTTTTTGGTAAAATTTATATAATTTCTTCTCCCCGTCTCCTAGCTGTCTGTTCTGTGTGTGTGTTGAAAAAAATCAGGTGTACTCACAGCACTATTCAAGCCATGATTTAAGTGTCAGATAATGTTCATTTACTTGCCCACATTTCTAGTTTTCTAAAATATGCTTTTGTTGTGATGTTCGCTACACAGAGCAGCCACAGCATTAAGACCACTGACAGATGAATTGAATAACAATGATTATCTCAATACCATGGCACCTGTCAGTCGGTGGGATATATTAGACAGCAAGTGAACATAGTTTGCTCAGAGTTGATGTGTTCGAAGCAGGAAGAAGGAACAACCTGTTGAAAATGTGTTTTTTTTTAAATTTATACTTTTTTGTATGTTCTCAAATTTTCTAGTTAAAACGCCTTCAACTGTACAGAGGTCCACAAACACCTGCCTTTAGGAGATGAGTGTAAAAATTGTTGTTATGGTGGTGGTAGTTAATTACATTCACCCACAAACTGAGAAAACAACCAGGAAATGTTACAATTCAGGGTGTGGTGGCAGGTTGGAGGACCCAAGGCAGAGGACGTACAGTTCAAAGGGTGGTTTTATTTAAACAAAAAGCAAGCACACTTACACTGAGTGGCTGAGTCCATGAAAAGACAAAAGAGAACAAAACAAAAATCCAACACAGGTAATCCAAACAGAAATCCAAACTCCAAAGGAACAGGGTGACTAGACGAACAAGGCAGACAACAGGAGTGGAGCGCGCACACAACAGACAAGAGGGATAACATGAACAATGACCAAGCACAGACTAGGGGAACAGACAAGTATTTATACACACCTGGGTAACGAGCTGGGAGGAAGCAATACAGGTGAGGAGCATGAGGCTAAGGAGGCAGACAGAGACAGCAGGGGAAAACAGAGAGAGACACACAGGCCGACAAAGTGACAACTGGGGGAACAGACGGAACACAGGGTACTGAACACATAATAGACCAGAGGAGGAAATATAAACTAATACACAAGTAGACAGATCACCACAAACCTAACACCAACAGGAAAACAGACAGAA